>OV651814.1:79587432-79689259 GCA_927349885.1 Psylliodes chrysocephalus | reverse complement strand
AAATTGTTTTTCCGATATAAGTTTAAATTTGTCGAGATATTTCGTTAACCAATTCTTAATAGTTTTTTCAAAAATTTTTGCAAATGTATTAATAAGAGAAATTGGTTGATAATTTGTAACATTACATTTTTGACCTTTCTTAAAGATAGGTGTTATACATAACATTTAATAAATGAATTAGGAGCGGACATATGCATTTTGATATTTTTTTGATTGTTTCTGCCCTTATTCCATTCTTTAAATTTATAATAATTTCCATGATTTCATGATTTCTGTTGGACTTAGAAAAAATGATCTAGAGTGACATTTTCTGGAAGGTTTCTGAGTTGTGGGTTTCGATACATTTTTTGCTAGAGTTTGTCCTATGGTTGCAAAATGCTGGTTAAAATAGTTTGCGATTCCCAATTCATTTGTTAAAATTGTTCCATCTAGAGAATTAATTTCTTTTATAGTATTTTTGTTTTGATTGATATTTACATTATTTACTACTTTCCAAAGATTTTTTTGATTGTTACTATTTTTATTGATTTCAGATTGGAAAAAGTGTGATTTTGCCTTCGAAATGACTTTATTTAAAGTGTTACGGTAAATTTTGTATTTATTTGTTTTTTGTTTGTTTGTAGGGTCATTTATATGGGCTTTATATAACTGATGTTTTTTGTTTACTGAGTTTATTATTCTTTCAGATATCCAATCCTTACGTGGTCTTTTATTTCTTTTTAATTTAACTTTTGTGGAACTGTATTCGTGAGTATTTCTGAAATGAAATTAGAATTAAATAAGGAATAATAAATATCCCAACTTACATTGTCCAGGTCTTTATTTAGTTTATCATAATATTCATAATCAATATTAATTTTAAAATGTTTAGTTTCATTACTTTTTGCTTGTCTATATTCTACTTGTACACCACCTATTATTGCTTTATGATCATTAATATTAGTATCATATGTTATTGCTAAACGGTTTCTATCATATATATTAATTCCTTTTGTTTCAACAAAAATGTGATCAATACAGCTGGTCGATACACCCTGTATATATGTGACCGTATTTATAAGTGAAACAAAGTTATAAGTAGAGGTAGGGGCGCTTGAGGCCGACTGGATACACCGCAACCCGCAATACACGGTCTAACATTCCAAGGTATCGCAACCCACAATACACGGAATGAACTCATGCGCCGCGGCCTGCTCCATTTGGCCTAGACATTGAGCGTAATAGGTGTAAGATAAGAGGGATTAAGTTTGTATAATTATTAATAAATGTTAGGTGTAAGAATTCAAGATGGCGGCCGTCGTTCTCTTGCTCGAGCCTTGTTCTGATATTGTAACCTACTGAGAGAAGAAGACTTTAGGGTTCGTAGAAATTCTTGGGGGTTGTTGAAAATAATATGGGGAGGTGGGAAGTAGGTTTATATGTTGTAGTCTAAACAACAAAGGGGTGCCTTTAAAATTAAATTGTTATAATTTCAACAATTAATAGGTTGGGATATGGGATATTTTAATTTTAAATAAGTCTAGAGTTTGGAGGGTTTTAGGTTAGAGGCGTTAAAGTTTAAGGCTGAGTATTAACATATTATAAGACGTTTGCAACTCAGATAATTATTATTACCGGTAATACAGATACCGATAAGTTTCAAAATAAAATAGAATTGAAAAGCTACTTCGGTAAGCGTTCCAAATGTATCAAATATTAAAGATTTATTTCTTTTATAATCGAACTAACATGTCTATTAGATGAAAAATATTCGGTGATCTACTCCAGAATACCTGGCCCTTCGGCCTGGCTTTTCGACAAATTTTTCATGTTGAATGGTGAATATATTTTTTCCTTTTAAAATTTAATCATGTTGATATATTTACATATAAAAAAAATGATTCGCACACACTAAGATTAAGATCTAATCAATAGATAAGGGTTTCTATTTTTAAAGAACAACTATGTCAGAACTAAATATTAGTATGTAATTTAATTTCACGTTTGGAATTGGTGATTGTATCTCCATACAAAAAAAATATATATGGGTATTAGTGGTTGAACACTACCGAGAATATCCATTTTAAATGTTTGAGAATTTATTGACCACCTTAGTAGTTTTATTATTAGAACGTTTAAGACCCAACCACGACCCCTGTAAGCTACATATCTATATTGTTTTAACTAATTTATCTAATCTTTATTATATACAATCAAGGCCGTATACATCAACACTAGTAGGTAGAGACATAAGTTTTTTAATTTCGAAAAATTATATTGTCCCAACACCCACTTTTAAAAAATATTAATACATATCTAAATTTTACGATTTTTCGAAACATTTCAATAACAGGATTATCCATTTGAATTACACCTTCATTATTACTCAATACCATCTTAGAAGGAGGAGTACTTAACAATGGATATTTATAAATCAGAAAAATCTAGCTTATGTGGTTTTTAAAGACAGATGATTGTTTTAACTGAAAATAAATTACTAGCAGACGATACATGACTATCACATTTTACAAAAAGTACTTACCTTCAACCATAAATAAACTATCATTTTTAAAACTCATCATACATATCCAAAGAAAAAAATAGCGTTAACTATCATTTCTGATGAAACATTACACATTTTTTTAAAGTAATAACACCAACACCTACATATCTGTACAATATGGTATTCAAACAAAGAATGAACTATAATTAGATTATTTTCTTAAAATTGAAGGTCAAACACTGAAGCAGTGAAATAAAAATCGATAATGGTCCAAAATTTTATTAATAATTTCGAAGGTTAGTGCAAAAAAACAATTGTTTAAAGGAAGTTATTTTAACATCAAAATATATCGATAACCTAATCGGCTTTAAATTACTAGGTCACCGAAATAATTTTTTCTAAGAATAGGACACAATTCAGAAATCATCAATCTAATTTAAATTAATAAATACGAAAATCTTTTTTTAAAAAGTTGAGGGAATGTTGTCTTTCTGCAGTTTCTAGTATATGAATAATCGACCATATAAAAATATGTATAGTATTCATAATTTAAAATGAAAATATATAATCATTAAAGTTTATACCAGTATTACTGTTTTTAAAATTGGATTAAATTGGCATATCATAGAACTAAATCTAAAATTAATTTCTGCTTAAGAATAATAAAAGCTATTTAGCTTAAAAAATATTTATTGCCATTGGTTAAGTAAAATTATTTGAAAAGAAAATGACTAAAAAATATTTGAGGCTTTGTTACTATTGGTTAAGTAAAATTGTTTAATAAAAACAAAAATACTTTTAACAACAAGCACCAACGGGAAGGTTGTAACAATAGCTTGTCAGGATGGGATGGGGTAAAAAGGATGGGGGTTTTGGTAAAATACAGGGACTTTTGGCATATGCGCTAATAATGTCTAAACTTAAAATCTTAGATTATTTAAACTTTTTATTGTTGTATTTAAACAAAATCAAACGACACTTAATTTGATAAAATATGGCCTAATATGTAATTATCGTAGTTGTTGTTATTTGATAAGAGCTAATAAATCGTATGATCTTAAACTTGGAACTAATAATAAAAATATAGGATTATTACCGTATAAATTTATTGCAAGGTCAGATACTGCTACCACCATAATCACAAATTTTAAAGGTTTTATTTTAATCTTCCACATACCTATTTCGATATTGTTTTTATAACGATTTTATTATTTAATAACAAGTTTATACATTTTTACTTTGGCCAGGAAAGATAGGGACAGTCATAATAACATAGTTTTGTAAACTAAAAAAATATTTCTATAGGTTTTATTTGACAACAATAACTTTACGTTCTGTCACGATAAATTGTCTCTTACATTTTAATATTGTTATTTTGCCTCTTTTATATTGTTTTTTATTAATATTTTTATATTTGCCTCTTTTAGGTTGTTATATATGGGTCTTTTTTTTGTATATGGGTCTTTTTTTTTGTATATGGGTCTTTTTTGTATATGGGTCTTTTGATATTATTGTTTTTTAAATCGTAATTTTCGTATATGGGTCTTTTTTGTATTGTTTTGCCTCTTTTATATTGTTTTTATTAATATGTTTATATTTGCCTCTTTTAAGTTAAGTTAAACATGAGTCTGTTTTTGTCAATGGGTCTTTTGATATTTTTAAATCGTAATTTTCGTATATGGATCTTTTTTGTATTGTTTTGCCTCTTTTATATTGTTTTTATTAATATTTTTTATATTTGCCTTTTTTCAGTTAAGTTAAACATGGGTCCTTTTTATATGGGTCTTTTGATATTTTTTTGTTTTTTTGTTTTTATATTTGTATTTTTTATTGTTTTTTCAACTATTGCCTCTTTAAAATCTCTCTATAGTTTACATAACTACTTACTTTTTGACCTTAAGGATAGGAATCGAAGGAAGAAAATGACTTTAAAAAAATTTAGTTTTTAATTATTTAGCAAATGATTCAAATTTTTGTTTTTTATAACCGTAAGGTACAGAATCGTAATTATCAATACGTTTTCGTTTGGTAAAATTAGTACGAAAGACCTTTGTTACTTCTTTGGTAACAACAGTATGATCAGTATTTCTTAAGATATTTTTAGTTGAAATATATTCGTTAGGGGCTTCATTAAGTACCATGTCTCTTAGTTTTTCAAAGTTTACTAGTTCGCTCGTATTATAATTTAAGGTGATTCCTTTTACTTTTATTAGGTCCAGCGTTTTATTTTTTGCTGTAGAATAGACACGGTACGCGTATAATTTTGGGCCACCAGAGACAAAGTCTGTAATATAGCTACCCTCTCCATATTCAGCCAATTCGTCGGTCATTTCACCCAGAAAACTACCTAAAGGTACTTCATATTCTCCAGGTCGAGAAACATATATGACGGAATCTGTATCGTGGTAAAGAACTTTTTTATCTAACTTTTCCAAGAAACTATACAACTTCAACCTCGCTAAAGCCGTTGTATATGCTGCCAAAACAACATTGACTGTGGGGAGAACATCATATGCCTCATTTTTAAACACCCAATTAACTAATAAAGTTTTTTCATTTACTGGAAAGACACTATTTACTTCAATAAACGGTTTCGATAAAATATCGAAAAATTCAGCAGTATCTGAGACTATTGAGGTTTTATCTTGATTGTCTTTTTGTCCTAATTTTCCCCAGAAACTTGTGATGACACTTTTTCCTATCTGTCTACGCCCTGGGTTATATTCAATTTCATCAGCACATAAAGAAACTCCTTCCTTGTCAAAATACTCTGTGATATATTTTTCTTTCTCCACAATAGACTTACAATCCACAGGCCACCCCGAGGCCTGTTGTTTAATTTTTAAAAAATTGGAAATATATTCTGAAAATAGACCACCTGTTTTAGTATTAGGATCGTACTGGACAGTTTCATACTTCCAAATTTCGTATATTTCAATCATTTTATAGCCTTTTTCTAAAGCTTTTAAAACTTCATCTATCACCCAAGTACCTGAGATAACCCTTTCTTCGTGATTATGAACACATTCATTTGACATATTTTCACAACATGTCCGACAAAGTGAAAACATAAGTTTATTGTTTGATTTAATAGGTAATACTGCGTGATAAAGGTTCTGCGGTGGTAAAATTTTACATTTAATTAATCCGTCAGTTTTGTATAAATCTAGTGTTTTGCACTTGTCTCCAACAAATACCTGTGGATGTCCAATAGGATATTTTCCATACTTGTTCACCCAAGGATAAAGAGAACATACATCTACGTATTTTATTTTCTCTTCTTTTGCACATTTGTGATACAATTTCGTTGCGTCAGTTCTACCACCATAGAATGCGTCACGAGGTTCTAAAGGTAAAAAAGAAATAAGAGGGTGATTTTCAGTAAATGTAAGAATTTCTTCACTTATTGTAAAATCACATTCCCATTTTTCTATTACTTCGTAGCCTAAAGAGAGTAATCTTTGAGTTTTCATTAAAGTTGACTCATACCGCGCCTCTATGGTAGAGGTTGGGTCTTCATGCAACGGTTCATCCCGTTTGTATTTTATACACTTAATACAGCCATGAAAATAACATACATGAAATTCAAAAATCTGATTAGTTTCTTTACAAAAACCATCTACTTTCACTCCAGCTAGCACAGCTTCTGTTCCATTTGCTGCATGAATAATGTTAATACCTCTTTGATGACCTTCCCAAATTAACCATTGTACGGCAATTTTAGACTGTTTGTCTCGGTATCTATAGCCATTTTTAGGCACAAGTCCGATCATATTGGGTTTTAGAAAATTCCTACGGAATATTTTATTACACGCCCCTGGAAGTGTAATAGCTTCAGTAAAAGGGTCTACTCGTCCCTCTTTAATAATCATTTCTCTGAATTTTAAACATGCACGGCTTAAAATATCTACGTCAGATATACAGTATGCTATGATTTCCTTTTGGAAATCAAAGACGTAATTTTTATTTTCTTCATGCCAATCCACAAGCTGTTGTCTACTATCAGTATTTTCATCGAGGGTGGGAGTGTACTTTAAATTATCAGGATCATAATATTCCAGAGCTGGTAAAGGACCTATATAATTCCAGTTTTCTTTTTTATTAAATAAATGGGGAAAATAACCCTTTTTTACATCTTTGAGCCCAAAAGCTTTAGGTAATTTTGACAAAGGCATTGGAAAATAGTTAAGAGAGTCAATAAACTTAACATTTCCCACACTCATTAAAAGTAATTTTGTTCCTCGGGTAATAAGTTCTGGTTTAAGGTCAGTAGAAGTTAGAATATAACTAAGCATAAACTGGTTATCGTAGAGTCCACCAGCGTGCCCAATCACGAATATTTTTTTAAACTGTTGTCTCTGGTTCATTATATACTCCATAAATCGTGACACTGGGTCAATTTTTAAAACTTGCTGTCTAATACCACAAATACATATTCTTATATCAGTATCTATACAGTACTCACAATGTTGTTGGTACACACACAAATTAGGTTTATGTAGAAATGAGCCGTCCGGCATAAGTGTTTCTTGAGTACTTTCCAAGTCGTAAAAAACTAATAGTACTCCAGACAATGTAGGTTTACCATTATCAATAGGCATAAAGCAATTGTGAGGCGAAGGTTTATGAGATCTGCATATTTTACAAAAAACTTCCCCACAAACGTGATGCCTACTCGTGAGAATTGTTTTGAGGCAAAGCTTACAGTTTCGAATTTGTTCACATTTTTTATTAGCAATATGATTGTCAAAGCATTGCTGGCCTCTAAAGTTTCTGTTACATATATTACATAATAAGTTTTTTTGAAAATGACAAGGTGGCGACTGACGACATGCCGGACACTGCCTCTCACATTTGTGATCGTTCTTATTATTGGAGGGTGTGTGGCATTTATCACAGAAATAACTACAACAAAAGGCAGCCGTTAATGACGTTATCACGTTGTAGTGCTGTTCGTAATATAATAGATTAAGTTTCCTAGGGCCCCCTACCCCTTCATAAATTATATCCCGACCCTTGTTTCCGTATTTATAAACAACTATGGTATAGTCTTGTAGATATTCTTGAAATTTTTTTAATTCTGGTATACCTGCACCATCTTTAGTTATAGAGACATTAGCGATTTCCATTAAATCTTTTGCTCTTTGCCCCTGCAATTTGCCAATGTCTTTTCGAACCTTAATGTAACTTGGGTCCTTATCAATGTACGCTTTTGCAACTACTACAGCTCGAGGTAGACAAAGATTATCTTTATTTTTAATTACCACAATTCCTCGCCTTTCAGCACATTCCTGGTTGAAGGTATTGTATTTGTCACTTTTACCAGTACCTTTAGGCATTTTTACAAATGTTGCACCAAGACAGAACGTTTCAGTATCTAAACCAGACGAATTTGACTGGTATACGGAAGAAATCATGTCCCACACATCGTTAAATTTTACCTCAGAAACAGGTTTAAGACGTAGCCACCCTTCACCACGACTAAATTCTTTTGAACAAAATGTAAAACCGATTTTATCGTTAGAATCTACACCCTCGGTTATTTTATTTATAATATCTTTTATACCTTCTTTTACCCACTTAATTGGGTCGGCATCTTTAGGAGCTGTACGTAATTTAAACTCAATAGTTCTACCCGTTAGTTTAAATTTATGTATTTTTCTAATACTATCTTTTACAACTAAGAATTTCTCCATTTTAGAATGAAAAACAAAAACTAAAAAAGTCAAAATTTTAAAATAGACTAAAAAAAATCGGAAAAATATTGTCTCGAAGATTAAATTATATATAAATTTTTCAAAAATAAAAAATTTAAGTTTTAAATTTTAAAAACTTGTAATAAATTTAAGACAAATATCAAAAACTATATATTAATTATATTTTAAATAAATCCAAATTACTCACATGAACACAATAACACTAATATAAAAGCACTTTTTACTGTTCAGAACAGACTAAGCCAACAGGTGTGTAAATAAATCTTTTATACTTTCGGAAAGAAGATTGTATTAAAATTATTTATATTCAACCTTGCAAAAAAAAGATTAGTTATTTTTAGTGCCAAGGTGCTCAAGGTCAAGGTCAATTTCAAGGTCAAGGTCGAGGTCAAGCGCCAGGTCAAGGTCAAAGTGAAGGTCAAGGTCAAAGTCAAGGTCAAGGTCAAAGTCAAGGTCAAGGCCAAGGTGATATTCTTAAAATATTTATAGATCGTCGTTTTTCTGCTTTATAGAATATATCTGTTATTTACGCTTGGAGAAGAAAATTCTTAAAATAAAAGTTATTTGTAATATTATTCTCTGTAATTTTTGTCCTATACATAATTTTCCTAAAATGACCAGTATTCCAGAAATTTTATAAAAAGTGCAAAATTTAATTAATTAATGGAATATTCTGTTATTTACACTTGGAAAAGAAAATTCTTTAAATAAAAGTTATTTGTAATATTATTCTCTATAATTTTTGTCGAATACATAATTTTCCTAAAATGGGCAATATTCGAGAAATTTTACAAAAAGTGCAAAATTCAGTCAATTAGTGGAATATATATTTTATTTACAATTGTAGAAGTAAATTCTTTATATAAAAGTTATTTGTAATGCTATTCTCTATAATTTTTGCCCTATACATTATTTTTGATAAAATGGCCAGTATTCGAGAATTTTTACAAAAGTGTAAAATTCAATTAATTATTGGAATATACCTGTTATTTACACTTGTAGAAGATAATTCTTTAAATAAAAAGTTATTTGTAATCAAGGTCAAGGTCACGGACGACCCACATGCCCGTATACACGCGGACAAGTGCAGCCACCGACCACACACAACCCACGTGCCCGTACACACTCGGACAAGTTCACACACCAACAACGCATGACCCAATCACACAAGGACCCGTTTCGCGCAATTTCCACGCAACCTCACATATTTTTAGAAATCCATTTTTAGAAATCTATTTTAAGACATCTATTTTAAGACATCTATTTTAAGAAATCTATTTTTAGAAATAAATTCCTTAAAATAGATTTTTTAAAATAGATTTTTTAAAATAGATTTCTTAAAATAGAATTCTTAAAATAGTTCTCTTAAAACAATAATGGAAAAGGTTTTACTTTAGATTTTTAAAAATGGATTTCTAAAAATATGTGAGGTTGCGTGGAAATTGCGCGAAACGGGTCCTTGTGTGATTGGGTCATGCGTTGTTGGTGTGTGAACTTGTCCGAGTGTGTACGGGCACGTGGGTTGTGTGTGGTCGGTGGCTGCACTTGTCCGCGTGTATACGGGCATGTGGGTCGTCCGTGACCTTGACCTTGACCTTGATTACAAATAACTTTTTATTTAAAGAATTATCTTCTACAAGTGTAAATAACAGGTATATTCCAATAATTAATTGAATTTTACACTTTTGTAAAAATTCTCGAATACTGGCCATTTTATCAAAAATAATGTATAGGGCAAAAATTATAGAGAATAGCATTACAAATAACTTTTATATAAAGAATTTACTTCTACAATTGTAAATAAAATATATATTCCACTAATTGACTGAATTTTGCACTTTTTGTAAAATTTCTCGAATATTGCCCATTTTAGGAAAATTATGTATTCGACAAAAATTATAGAGAATAATATTACAAATAACTTTTATTTAAAGAATTTTCTTTTCCAAGTGTAAATAACAGAATATTCCATTAATTAATTAAATTTTGCACTTTTTATAAAATTTCTGGAATACTGGTCATTTTAGGAAAATTATGTATAGGACAAAAATTACAGAGAATAATATTACAAATAACTTTTATTTTAAGAATTTTCTTCTCCAAGCGTAAATAACAGATATATTCTATAAAGCAGAAAAACGACGATCTATAAATATTTTAAGAATATCACCTTGGCCTTGACCTTGACTTTGACCTTGACCTTGACTTTGACCTTGACCTTCACTTTGACCTTGACCTGGCGCTTGACCTCGACCTTGACCTTGAAATTGACCTTGACCTTGAGCACCTTGGCACTAAAAATAACTAATCTTTTTTTTTGCAAGGTTGAATATAAATAATTTTAATACAATCTTCTTTCCGAAAGTATAAAAGATTTATTTACACACCTGTTGGCTTAGTCTGTTCTGAACAGTAAAAAGTGCTTTTATATTAGTGTTATTGTGTTCATGTGAGTAATTTGGATTTATTTAAAATATAATTAATATATAGTTTTTGATATTTGTCTTAAATTTATTACAAGTTTTTAAAATTTAAAACTTAAATTTTTTATTTTTGAAAAATTTATATATAATTTAATCTTCGAGACAATATTTTTCCGATTTTTTTTAGTCTATTTTAAAATTTTGACTTTTTTAGTTTTTGTTTTTCATTCTAAAATGGAGAAATTCTTAGTTGTAAAAGATAGTATTAGAAAAATACATAAATTTAAACTAACGGGTAGAACTATTGAGTTTAAATTACGTACAGCTCCTAAAGATGCCGACCCAATTAAGTGGGTAAAAGAAGGTATAAAAGATATTATAAATAAAATAACCGAGGGTGTAGATTCTAACGATAAAATCGGTTTTACATTTTGTTCAAAAGAATTTAGTCGTGGTGAAGGGTGGCTACGTCTTAAACCTGTTTCTGAGGTAAAATTTAACGATGTGTGGGACATGATTTCTTCCGTATACCAGTCAAATTCGTCTGGTTTAGATACTGAAACGTTCTGTCTTGGTGCAACATTTGTAAAAATGCCTAAAGGTACTGGTAAAAGTGACAAATACAATACCTTCAACCAGGAATGTGCTGAAAGGCGAGGAATTGTGGTAATTAAAAATAAAGATAATCTTTGTCTACCTCGAGCTGTAGTAGTTGCAAAAGCGTACATTGATAAGGACCCAAGTTACATTAAGGTTCGAAAAGACATTGGCAAATTGCAGGGGCAAAGAGCAAAAGATTTAATGGAAATCGCTAATGTCTCTATAACTAAAGATGGTGCAGGTATACCAGAATTAAAAAAATTTCAAGAATATCTACAAGACTATACCATAGTTGTTTATAAATACGGAAACAAGGGTCGGGATATAATTTATGAAGGGGTAGGGGGCCCTAGGAAACTTAATCTATTATATTACGAACAGCACTACAACGTGATAACGTCATTAACGGCTGCCTTTTGTTGTAGTTATTTCTGTGATAAATGCCACACACCCTCCAATAATAAGAACGATCACAAATGTGAGAGGCAGTGTCCGGCATGTCGTCAGTCGCCACCTTGTCATTTTCAAAAAAACTTATTATGTAATATATGTAACAGAAACTTTAGAGGCCAGCAATGCTTTGACAATCATATTGCTAATAAAAAATGTGAACAAATTCGAAACTGTAAGCTTTGCCTCAAAACAATTCTCACGAGTAGGCATCACGTTTGTGGGGAAGTTTTTTGTAAAATATGCAGATCTCATAAACCTTCGCCTCACAATTGCTTTATGCCTATTGATAATGGTAAACCTACATTGTCTGGAGTACTATTAGTTTTTTACGACTTGGAAAGTACTCAAGAAACACTTATGCCGGACGGCTCATTTCTACATAAACCTAATTTGTGTGTGTACCAACAACATTGTGAGTACTGTATAGATACTGATATAAGAATATGTATTTGTGGTATTAGACAGCAAGTTTTAAAAATTGACCCAGTGTCACGATTTATGGAGTATATAATGAACCAGAGACAACAGTTTAAAAAAATATTCGTGATTGGGCACGCTGGTGGACTCTACGATAACCAGTTTATGCTTAGTTATATTCTAACTTCTACTGACCTTAAACCAGAACTTATTACCCGAGGAACAAAATTACTTTTAATGAGTGTGGGAAATGTTAAGTTTATTGACTCTCTTAACTATTTTCCAATGCCTTTGTCAAAATTACCTAAAGCTTTTGGGCTCAAAGATGTAAAAAAGGGTTATTTTCCCCATTTATTTAATAAAAAAGAAAACTGGAATTATATAGGTCCTTTACCAGCTCTGGAATATTATGATCCTGATAATTTAAAGTACACTCCCACCCTCGATGAAAATACTGATAGTAGACAACAGCTTGTGGATTGGCATGAAGAAAATAAAAATTACGTCTTTGATTTCCAAAAGGAAATCATAGCATACTGTATATCTGACGTAGATATTTTAAGCCGTGCATGTTTAAAATTCAGAGAAATGATTATTAAAGAGGGACGAGTAGACCCTTTTACTGAAGCTATTACACTTCCAGGGGCGTGTAATAAAATATTCCGTAGGAATTTTCTAAAACCCAATATGATCGGACTTGTGCCTAAAAATGGCTATAGATACCGAGACAAACAGTCTAAAATTGCCGTACAATGGTTAATTTGGGAAGGTCATCAAAGAGGTATTAACATTATTCATGCAGCAAATGGAACAGAAGCTGTGCTAGCTGGAGTGAAAGTAGATGGTTTTTGTAAAGAAACTAATCAGATTTTTGAATTTCATGGATGTTATTTTCATGGCTGTATTAAGTGTATAAAATACAAACGGGATGAACCGTTGCATGAAGACCCAACCTCTACCATAGAGGCGCGGTATGAGTCAACTTTAATGAAAACTCAAAGATTACTCTCTTTAGGCTACGAAGTAATAGAAAAATGGGAATGTGATTTTACAATAAGTGAAGAAATTCTTACATTTACTGAAAATCACCCTCTTATTTCTTTTTTACCTTTAGAACCTCGTGACGCATTCTATGGTGGTAGAACTGACGCAACGAAATTGTATCACAAATGTGCAAAAGAAGAGAAAATAAAATACGTAGATGTATGTTCTCTTTATCCTTGGGTGAACAAGTATGGAAAATATCCTATTGGACATCCACAGGTATTTGTTGGAGACAAGTGCAAAACACTAGATTTATACAAAACTGACGGATTAATTAAATGTAAAATTTTACCACCGCAGAACCTTTATCACGCAGTATTACCTATTAAATCAAACAATAAACTTATGTTTTCACTTTGTCGGACATGTTGTGAAAATATGTCAAATGAATGTGTTCATAATCACGAAGAAAGGGTTATCTCAGGTACTTGGGTGATAGATGAAGTTTTAAAAGCTTTAGAAAAAGGCTATAAAATGATTGAAATATACGAAATTTGGAAGTATGAAACTGTCCAGTACGATCCTAATACTAAAACAGGTGGTCTATTTTCAGAATATATTTCCAATTTTTTAAAAATTAAACAACAGGCCTCGGGGTGGCCTGTGGATTGTAAGTCTATTGTGGAGAAAGAAAAATATATCACAGAGTATTTTGACAAGGAAGGAGTTTCTTTATGTGCTGATGAAATTGAATATAACCCAGGGCGTAGACAGATAGGAAAAAGTGTCATCACAAGTTTCTGGGGAAAATTAGGACAAAAAGACAATCAAGATAAAACCTCAATAGTCTCAGATACTGCTGAATTTTTCGATATTTTATCGAAACCGTTTATTGAAGTAAATAGTGTCTTTCCAGTAAATGAAAAAACTTTATTAGTTAATTGGGTGTTTAAAAATGAGGCATATGATGTTCTCCCCACAGTCAATGTTGTTTTGGCAGCATATACAACGGCTTTAGCGAGGTTGAAGTTGTATAGTTTCTTGGAAAAGTTAGATAAAAAAGTTCTTTACCACGATACAGATTCCGTCATATATGTTTCTCGACCTGGAGAATATGAAGTACCTTTAGGTAGTTTTCTGGGTGAAATGACCGACGAATTGGCTGAATATGGAGAGGGTAGCTATATTACAGACTTTGTCTCTGGTGGCCCAAAATTATACGCGTACCGTGTCTATTCTACAGCAAAAAATAAAACGCTGGACCTAATAAAAGTAAAAGGAATCACCTTAAATTATAATACGAGCGAACTAGTAAACTTTGAAAAACTAAGAGACATGGTACTTAATGAAGCCCCTAACGAATATATTTCAACTAAAAATATCTTAAGAAATACTGATCATACTGTTGTTACCAAAGAAGTAACAAAGGTCTTTCGTACTAATTTTACCAAACGAAAACGTATTGATAATTACGATTCTGTACCTTACGGTTATAAAAAACAAAAATTTGAATCATTTGCTAAATAATTAAAAACTAAATTTTTTTAAAGTCATTTTCTTCCTTCGATTCCTATCCTTAAGGTCAAAAAGTAAGTAGTTATGTAAACTATAGAGAGATTTTAAAGAGGCAATAGTTGAAAAAACAATAAAAAATACAAATATAAAAACAAAAAAACAAAAAAATATCAAAAGACCCATATAAAAAGGACCCATGTTTAACTTAACTGAAAAAAGGCAAATATAAAAAATATTAATAAAAACAATATAAAAGAGGCAAAACAATACAAAAAAGATCCATATACGAAAATTACGATTTAAAAATATCAAAAGACCCATTGACAAAAACAGACTCATGTTTAACTTAACTTAAAAGAGGCAAATATAAACATATTAATAAAAACAATATAAAAGAGGCAAAACAATACAAAAAAGACCCATATACGAAAATTACGATTTAAAAAACAATAATATCAAAAGACCCATATACAAAAAAGACCCATATACAAAAAAAAAGACCCATATACAAAAAAAAGACCCATATATAACAACCTAAAAGAGGCAAATATAAAAATATTAATAAAAAACAATATAAAAGAGGCAAAATAACAATATTAAAATGTAAGAGACAATTTATCGTGACAGAACGTAAAGTTATTGTTGTCAAATAAAACCTATAGAAATATTTTTTTAGTTTACAAAACTATGTTATTATGACTGTCCCTATCTTTCCTGGCCAAAGTAAAAATGTATAAACTTGTTATTAAATAATAAAATCGTTATAAAAACAATATCGAAATAGGTATGTGGAAGATTAAAATAAAACCTTTAAAATTTGTGATTATGGTGGTAGCAGTATCTGACCTTGCAATAAATTTATACGGTAATAATCCTATATTTTTATTATTAGTTCCAAGTTTAAGATCATACGATTTATTAGCTCTTATCAAATAACAACAACTACGATAATTACATATTAGGCCATATTTTATCAAATTAAGTGTCGTTTGATTTTGTTTAAATACAACAATAAAAAGTTTAAATAATCTAAGATTTTAAGTTTAGACATTATTAGCGCATATGCCAAAAGTCCCTGTATTTTACCAAAACCCCCATCCTTTTTACCCCATCCCATCCTGACAAGCTATTGTTACAACCTTCCCGTTGGTGCTTGTTGTTAAAAGTATTTTTGTTTTTATTAAACAATTTTACTTAACCAATAGTAACAAAGCCTCAAATATTTTTTAGTCATTTTCTTTTCAAATAATTTTACTTAACCAATGGCAATAAATATTTTTTAAGCTAAATAGCTTTTATTATTCTTAAGCAGAAATTAATTTTAGATTTAGTTCTATGATATGCCAATTTAATCCAATTTTAAAAACAGTAATACTGGTATAAACTTTAATGATTATATATTTTCATTTTAAATTATGAATACTATACATATTTTTATATGGTCGATTATTCATATACTAGAAACTGCAGAAAGACAACATTCCCTCAACTTTTTAAAAAAAGATTTTCGTATTTATTAATTTAAATTAGATTGATGATTTCTGAATTGTGTCCTATTCTTAGAAAAAATTATTTCGGTGACCTAGTAATTTAAAGCCGATTAGGTTATCGATATATTTTGATGTTAAAATAACTTCCTTTAAACAATTGTTTTTTTGCACTAACCTTCGAAATTATTAATAAAATTTTGGACCATTATCGATTTTTATTTCACTGCTTCAGTGTTTGACCTTCAATTTTAAGAAAATAATCTAATTATAGTTCATTCTTTGTTTGAATACCATATTGTACAGATATGTAGGTGTTGGTGTTATTACTTTAAAAAAATGTGTAATGTTTCATCAGAAATGATAGTTAACGCTATTTTTTTCTTTGGATATGTATGATGAGTTTTAAAAATGATAGTTTATTTATGGTTGAAGGTAAGTACTTTTTGTAAAATGTGATAGTCATGTATCGTCTGCTAGTAATTTATTTTCAGTTAAAACAATCATCTGTCTTTAAAAACCACATAAGCTAGATTTTTCTGATTTATAAATATCCATTGTTAAGTACTCCTCCTTCTAAGATGGTATTGAGTAATAATGAAGGTGTAATTCAAATGGATAATCCTGTTATTGAAATGTTTCGAAAAATCGTAAAATTTAGATATGTATTAATATTTTTTAAAAGTGGGTGTTGGGACAATATAATTTTTCGAAATTAAAAAACTTATGTCTCTACCTACTAGTGTTGATGTATACGGCCTTGATTGTATATAATAAAGATTAGATAAATTAGTTAAAACAATATAGATATGTAGCTTACAGGGGTCGTGGTTGGGTCTTAAACGTTCTAATAATAAAACTACTAAGGTGGTCAATAAATTCTCAAACATTTAAAATGGATATTCTCGGTAGTGTTCAACCACTAATACCCATATATATTTTTTTTGTATGGAGATACAATCACCAATTCCAAACGTGAAATTAAATTACATACTAATATTTAGTTCTGACATAGTTGTTCTTTAAAAATAGAAACCCTTATCTATTGATTAGATCTTAATCTTAGTGTGTGCGAATCATTTTTTTTATATGTAAATATATCAACATGATTAAATTTTAAAAGGAAAAAATATATTCACCATTCAACATGAAAAATTTGTCGAAAAGCCAGGCCGAAGGGCCAGGTATTCTGGAGTAGATCACCGAATATTTTTCATCTAATAGACATGTTAGTTCGATTATAAAAGAAATAAATCTTTAATATTTGATACATTTGGAACGCTTACCGAAGTAGCTTTTCAATTCTATTTTATTTTGAAACTTATCGGTATCTGTATTACCGGTAATAATAATTATCTGAGTTGCAAACGTCTTATAATATGTTAATACTCAGCCTTAAACTTTAACGCCTCTAACCTAAAACCCTCCAAACTCTAGACTTATTTAAAATTAAAATATCCCATATCCCAACCTATTAATTGTTGAAATTATAACAATTTAATTTTAAAGGCACCCCTTTGTTGTTTAGACTACAACATATAAACCTACTTCCCACCTCCCCATATTATTTTCAACAACCCCCAAGAATTTCTACGAACCCTAAAGTCTTCTTCTCTCAGTAGGTTACAATATCAGAACAAGGCTCGAGCAAGAGAACGACGGCCGCCATCTTGAATTCTTACACCTAACATTTATTAATAATTATACAAACTTAATCCCTCTTATCTTACACCTATTACGCTCAATGTCTAGGCCAAATGGAGCAGGCCGCGGCGCATGAGTTCATTCCGTGTATTGTGGGTTGCGATACCTTGGAATGTTAGACCGTGTATTGCGGGTTGCGGTGTATCCAGTCGGCCTCAAGCGCCCCTACCTCTACTGTTATACTCACTCAAAGTATCTAGATAGTCACTAAGATATTGATGTTTTTCACCATTTAGAATATTCATATTGATAACCCCTACAAAATAATGTTGTTCTACTAACTCATTTGTGTCTGTTCTAGGTACAATCTAAACGAATTTACGAAATCCAGTTTGCTACCAGCTGACGACCTATAAAGTGATGTTATCAGAATAAATTTATTTTCTATTTTTATTTTTATTTTTAATCCTTTACAATAGGCAATATTTACTACTTCATAGGTGAATTGAAGTGTGTTTTTAATAAAAACTATAGTTCCATCATTTTTGTTATAGTTTCCAACGTTATACACAGCATCATACGTATCAATTGAATAACAGTCTAAATTATGAATTTTAAAAGTTTCAGTTAGAACAATGATGTCAAAATTTTAAGTTCATCAAAATTTTTATTAATACTTTGAATATTCTGGTGGAACACTTTAAAATATTCTTGCTGTTTTATGTTTTCTAGTTTATTTTGTAACTTAGTTATATTTGAAATGTTGTTAGTTGAAATGGGAGTATAATTAACATCCCTGACGTATTGGTTAATTTTTATTTCATAAAATTTAAAAAAATTAAAAATATTACAGTACGTTAAACACTTACACTTTAAAATTCCGAATGATTATTATTTTTTTTATACACATACAAAGTTTATTAATTATAAGATTACTGCTTAGATGTACTTTGACTGTTTTGTCGTGTAGATCGCTTGGGAGTGGGATTGACTTCTGAGCTACTTTCTTTTTTTTTTTTTTTTGTTATTGTCTGTTTCTATAGATTCCGTAGATGTAATAATATCTGGATGTTTTTCTAACTCCTGGGCGGTATATTCTGTGTTATTTATGATTAGGCGATGGTTTTTAATTTTTGCGTCAATAATATTAAATTTTGCTTTATTTAAATTTGCATACAACACCGTTTTTTCTTGATAATCTTCTTTAATATAATCTTTTGAGACTATTATTTCCCTATCCTTCAATTGTTTGAAGGCATAGAATACAGCATTTAGCAGCTTATAGTGCACAAACTCTATAAAAAATTGTCTTAATCGTTCTTGGTTTTCTTGCTTTTTTCCTATTCTGTAAAAGTCTCTTATGTCATGGAACTTGCATTCCACATTACATTGTTCATTTACTAGTTTTAGAAACTTTTGTACGTCCTTCAATTCGCGCTCTTCTTCTGGAAAGGCGTATAGTATTATGTTATATCTTTTTGCTTTTCTTTCAGTTTGTTTTAATCGATTTTTAATTTGCACTAGTTCTTCCTTTAGTTGTTTGTTTTCGTGTTTTAGAATTAATATCTCTTTGTTAAAATCTTGTTTAATATTTAACAATTCTGACTTAATTTCATTATTTTGCTTTTTAATTTTCACATTAGAATCAACTTTACTTTTTAATAATATAAAGATATCTTTATTTGAAATATTGTCTTCATCTAAAGTAAAAAGAGACACATTTCTTTAAAACGCTTGACTTGTTTTAATTTTTGTATTGGAGCTCCCTTACTAATAGATTTTATGGTTCATGTTTTTGCTTGGATCTTATGATTAGATATCAATATTTACATTTATATCAATTCGGAAAATTAACTACAAGTTTGTTACCTTTTCCATATATTTTTCGTTACTACACTAATGTTTCACTTGTATAATTTTTATAATATTTTGTTCACTTATTCCAGCGATTCTTTATGTTAAACGAAGACCACGTTTTAAAGCACTTGCGATCATTAGTCCGGAGGACAACTTGTATTACAACAATAAAAAATCTGTTCAATGTTTTATTTTACTCTTTAAACTGTATATTAGTTCAATTCAAAAAAAAAAAATTGTCACAAAATTGTACAAATTTCAGCATTTAAGAAACCTTTTCGAATTTGGTCATACGTACCTAATTTGTATTTTATACAGGGTGTTATTGAAATACACGTACATATTAAAACTGGGTATTGCGCAGATCCCCACTGAATGTAGAAAAATATTATTTGTGAGAAACAATTGAATAATTTCCCTTAAAACAATAAAACAACCTATTTTTAAATCCCAAATGGAAATTTTATTAACACATCTAATTTGCCAAATAACTACTGTAATACAACTCAGTGTATCGAACAACTCAAAAAAGATATCACACCAATGTTGAAAAACCGGTCGATAACAACGAACGCTTTTTCTAGGAATTAGAACACCATGGGCGTGCGGAATTTCTTTTACATTCGGCCATCCTGATAAGATTGTCTGTCCTCAGACAAAATGGTTCTATATTAGATAAACAAAAGAAGATAGACATCCATGGCACTAAAACATATAATAAAGCCAAATAATAATTAGAGGTTCGTTGATCTCATAAGATCCTTGTTGAATCCTGAAAAAGAAAAATAAAAAAGAAACACTAAAGATCCGTTGATCTTGTGAGATCCGTGTTGATCTCAAAAATGAAAAACTAAAGATCCGTTGATCTTGTGAGATCCGTGTTGATCTCAAAAATGAAAAACTAAAGATCCGTTGATCTCGTAAGATACGTCTTGATCTCGTGAGGTCCGTGTTGATCTCAAAACTAAAACTAATAATTAATATCCTGAGATCCGTAATGATCTCTCAAAATAAAAACATACTTATAAAACCGACTTATCATCATCTTGGAACGTAACCCACTTTTTCATGTGGTCTGGAGAAACAACAGTTGTACGTCTACCACGTTTGGTAAGTTCTCTTAGGTTTTCAACCTCATAACGTCATTAATGAAGACTTTGAGGACACGAAATTATCCTTTATATTTGGGAAAGCTTTTTACTAGAACCAGTTGCTACTTCACTAGTTATTCTAATCATAATCAAATCTCCTTCTACGTATTTTGTAGCGTCTCATCGTGATTTATCATACCGTTCTTTCTGTTTCTTCTTATCTTCCGTGATGTGTTTAGCTGTATTACTAAGAAGTAATTTAAGGTCTAATCGTTGTATTTGATTCTGAACTTTATTAAGAATCCAAGCTTCAGACATATTCTTCGACTTGTAACCAATTAAGACTTACATAGGAGTCGGATTGATTGATATTAAAACTAGTATTTAGTGAACATTGTATTTGTTTCTCAAAACAATCCCACCTAATAGAATCCTCCCAAGCTGCTGTGGTAGCTAACGCATTAACTATGGTTTTGTTATACCTTTCACATTGCCCGTTAGCCACTGCATTCAATATATATTCAATGTTATAAGTATTATTAAACATTTTAAACGAATTTGATGTAAAGGCTGTACCTCGGTCACTGATTATTCTGTTCAGTACGTCAATCAAACTAATCAGATTCATTAAAAATTTTAAAACATGTTTCGCTTTTTGATTAAGCACAGTTTCCAAAATACAGAATTTAATGAATACATCCACTATTACTAATAAAAAATATGTTCTTATTTTTGCTCATTTCAAAAGGACCCAATGGTCAATGTGAATAGGTGTGAAAAGGGATTGAGACTTTTTCTATAGGATGCGAAGTTTGCCCCGTTTTAATAATCTGCTGTTTTTATAATATGCACAACTTAGGCATGCATTGACATATTTGGAAACAAACCTTCTCATTTATGCGAACCAGTAGTTTTCTTTAATACGTTTTAATGTCTTTTCGATACCTAGATGTCCAGCATTTGAAATTATTGAAAATTAATGTGTAATTCGATAACATTTAAATTTGTTATTCCTTATATTACAACAATAAAACATGTAAGTAAAATACTGGGCATTACAATCTATAAAGTCCGTACATAGGTAATATCCGTAGATATTATGAGTGTGTTTATGCAATCAAATCCAAAACATAATTAACAAATAATAAGTAAGAGGCAAATAAATTACTTTGCGGAACACAATCACATTTTGGCATATCTTTACCACTAAAAATTGTATTACATTTCGCGTTCGCTCTAAAAGGATTTTTTTTTATTGCAAAAAATGCAGAATTAATTATTCTGATTTGTTTTTTATTTCTTTTTCTAAACTTGTGTTATCTTTAGAGGAATGTATAAAGTTAAGTTTATTTAAAATCTTTCGTAGGTAATTTTCTACTAAAGTATTTAATGTTTGGTTTGATTATTCTTGTAGTTTTGACAAACGTAGTGAACAATTAAAATAATTTATATTTTCATAGTATACTTTTAAAATTAATGAAACATCAAAAATTTGTAGCAAGTATAAAAGTGTAAGTTTATGTTCTTGAAGCTTTTGCATCACTAATTCTACTGGAATTATTATATCATTTAAATAGGGATGCAATCGAATTTTTAAGATTACCCAAAACCTTATCTATTAAATATTGAAATACAGATGGCGCATTAGTGAACCCAAATGGCATGCGTAAGAATTCGAAATGCCCATCATGGGTTATAAAGGCGTCTTCGCTATTGAATTTAGAGGTGGGCAATTCCGTTCAATTTGGAAATTCGTATCGATTCGATTAGAAATAAAAAAGACTCGTATCAAGTGATTCGTATTTTTATACCAAAGATGCGAGTGACAGAACAAACTACACACACTTTCTGATTATACATTATTCGTATTTCGTATATACCGTATATCGTACATTCGTACAAATTAAAAATATAGTACAGTGTAGGTACGGTACGTTTTTAAACTTCGTACATACTAATATAATTCGAAATATGTTTACGTCCAGTGTTTAGTATTTCGTTCTATAAAACTGATTCGATTTGAAATATCCGACCAGTGTTCATATTTTTTTCTACCACCATTTTAAAGTAAAATATAGCAACCAGCACTTTTGTTTTTACCTGATTCTACTAGTCAAAACTAAGCAATGAACAAGAGATCCTATCAAGAACTTTTGAATCATATGAACGATGCTTTTCAAATCCGACAATTCTTATGATCTGTAACAGCACGTTGATCCGTATAATTTATACGAATCATACGGATTCGAGCCATCTTTAATTGAATTTTCTGCCATGGGTATCTGATAATATTCAGAAGCAAAATCAAGGGTAATAAAATACTTGTTACCTCCTAAACGGTCTATTTGATCATCAATTAAAGAAAGTGGATATCTCATTTTGATTAGTAACTAAGTTTTCTAAACTCTACGCACATTCTATAATCGTTTGTTTTTTTTTCTTAATTAAAATAACTGGGCTAGCATATGGCGACTGAGATTCTCTAATAATATTGTTTTCTATAAGGTCCGTTATTATATTTATCAAAAATAATTCTATTCGTATGCGGCATTCAATAAGGATGGTAAACTACTGGCTCTTCTAAAGTATACTTTATTTCCATAGATATAGTTTCTATTTTACCTAAAGCTTTTAATGATCTGAATATTCATCAATTATTTTCAAGCATAAAGACTGATATTTACTACTCACATTCCCTATGTTAACGTCATTGATATCAATAGCACTTTGGTTGCAACGGTCTACGATGTTTATATCAATAAAAGATTTATTCATATTTGGCAACATTCTAAGAATGACAAAATTAAATTGTTTGACCATCATTGATCTAAATAATCCCCACCTACTATAAGATTATAAGATAAATATTCATATGTCACTACCACAGCTTCCACACTAGCTTCAGCTTCCATAATTCGTAACGAGAGATTAACTTTTTTTATCACATACAATCGTGGAACACATAAAACTTTTAAGCTTAACAGTCTGTTCTAGTTCTATGATATTTCCAACTAGTTTTGCAAAACATAGTTTAATTAATGTCGTGGAACACCCTGTATCAACTAAACATTGTCTTTTATGACCGTTTATAAAAGCGTTTTTAAGGTACATATTCAAAATATTACGTTCATTACTAATTATATTAACGTCTCTTTTTAATTGTTTACTTTCGTTAGGGCACTTGTCTTGTAAGTGTCCGAGTTTGTTACACTTGCGACACTCAAGACGAGGTTTTCTACAATCACGTAAAAACTGTCCTTTCATCCTACAATTAAAACAAATTGAATCGTATTTTTGATTTTTAGTACGACCGTTATCAAATTTAAGTTACAAAAATTCGACTTTACATGATTACTGTTTTTATAAATACTAGAAATATGTGTAATCGATTTATTGTCAAGTTCATTTTTATCTCGTTCATTACCAATCATATCTAAATAAGCTTATAACATAATATTTAAATATGCATGACGTGCAGACGTTACTGTACGTGACCTATTTTCATCCATTATACCATCAATGACTGCATCTATAAGACATTCGTCAGAAACATGTAACTCAAGAGCTCTTAATTTAAAGATTTTTTTAAAAGAGTAATCGTCTAAATTTTGACCCTGGTTGGTCTCATAATTTACAGAGCGTCCCTAAGAAATTTAGAAAAAGGAATTAACTTACTAAATTGCTCGATCATACCTATTATGTTTTATTTCGATCCAAGAAACATCATATTTTTCGTCATACCACTGTACTGAAATTCCACTAAATCGCCCGGCTATTAGACACATAATAGAATCGTCATCCCATTTATGTCGTTCTGTAAGCTTTTCTACTCGTTGTATTCATTTTCTACTACTATTTCATCTTTTATTGGGACAAATAAAGGAATTAAAAATTCATTCCCAGAACAAGCAGACGTCGAGGGTTTGTTACGTAAGTCTTCTTTCAATCGTTTAAAAGTCGTCTTCAAACTACTTTCGTTACGTGAGTTTTCTTTCCGTGATCGTTTTCTACCCCTATTGGCCATATTCACTTAAACCGGCACTAATTTTTATCGTTAAAACCACAATATATGAGAACTGCGTAAAAACTTGCGATAAAAAAAAAGTGTTTCTAACGGTTTTTCACCTTTAATTTTCAAGTTCATATCCCACTTCTGACAATTTGTGAGAAACAATTGAATAATTTCCCTTAAAACAATAAAACAACCTATTTTTAAATCCCAAATGGAAATTTTATTAACACATCAAATTTGCCAAATAACTACTGTAATACAACTCAGTGTATCGAACAACTCAAAAAAGATATCACACCAATGTTGAAAAACCGGTCGATAACAACGAACGCTTTTTCTAGGAATTAGAACACCATGGGCGTGCGGAATTTCTTTTACATATTTTTTAAAAATACCCCTTATTAAGGGAGTTATTAATTTTTGAAAATTAATTCTAAAACAAACGTACTTCACTGATATGTTGAGGATGACCTATATAAATTAGGTTTATTTACCTATTTTAAACATCAACAGTAATTAATATGCAAGTTTTTGTCAGATGATAAGAAAACTAGTCTTGTAAGAAATAACCATGTTGCCAAGATTTTCGAATTAATTTCTATTTCCGAAGACTGGTTTTTACTACCCTCGTTATCAAAAAACTAGAATATTTGATAAATGATTGTTTTTAAACTATACATTTTTGAAACTATAGATTATTAAAATTTTAGTTGATTTACGAATCTGGCTAACACGAGCGCGTCATTTCCAAGTTGGTAAAAAGTGTTGTTACGATTACTTTTAAATATTTTTTTACGATGCCACTATTTACGAATATTGAACTAACGGATATAGTGCTGGTTTATGGGGCAGCTGGAGAAAATTCTCGGCAAGCACAAATCCTGTATCGCGAACGGTTTCCAAATCGGAGAATTCCGGACTGTCGTACGTTTATTTCAACTGTTCAGCATCTAAGAGACCATGGAAAATTTGAGAGTGTCAATGCAGATCGAGGGAGAACAAGAACACAAAGAACATTGGCGGCCGAAGAAGAAATATTGGAAGCTGTTGAAAACCGGCCTCAATTAAGTTGTAGAAGACTAGGTCTTGAAATTGGAGTGTCCTCATTTGTTGTGTGGCGGACACTTAAAGAACAAGGTTTACATCCTTATCACATCCAAAAAGTCCAGGCCTTATATCCAGGTGATGAAGAAAGGAGAGTGGAGTTTTGTGAATGGATGATTCAAAAATGTGTTGATATTCCTGATTTTCTAAAAATATTATTGTATACGGACGAGGCTTCATTCACTCGTGATGGCGTGTTCAATATGCACAATACGCATATTTGGAGTGATGAAAATCCTCACGCCATTAGGGAAACTGGGCATCAAAGAAAATTTTCAATAAATGTTTGGGCTGGCATAATAGATCAGTATTTAATCGGGCCTTATGTTCTCCCGAACAGATTAAATGGGCCAGGATATCTCCACTTTTTAGAAGATATTTTGCCAGTACTCCTAGAAGAGATACCGTTACAATTAAGGCAACGGATGTGGTACCTACTAGATGGCGCTCCTCCTCACTTTGATTTAAACGTACGGCAGTTTTTGAACATTAGATTTCCTCAAAAGTGGATAGGCAGAAATGGACCTACTAAGTGGCCTCCGAGATCTCCGGACTTAAATCCATGCGATTTCTTTTTGTGGGGTCACATGAAACAACTGGTTTATAATGAACCTATTAATAGTGTTGAACAATTAACCAATAAAGTTAATGCGGTAGCCGAGGAACTACGACAAAATCTAAGACTAATTTCTAATGTTCAAAGTTCTTTGGAAAGACGATTGCAAGTGTGTGTAAATAATAATGGACGGCATTTTGAACAATTACTGTAATAAACTTTATTTTGAATTAATTGGTTTTGCTACGGCAACAGTGCAATTTCTATGGGTAAGTTCAATTTCGATTTATTTTACTTCTTTAAATATGGAAACTAGTAGGTCGGAAAAGGGGACTCTTCCCCAATATTTAAATTTTAGAATTTGAAGTTAAAATTGGTGCCAATCGTTTTTGGTCATTACATACTATTCCCCATTTTAATATGTACATGTATTTCAATAACACCCTGTATAGATAAAATTAAATAATTTATCAACTAAAACATGGAAGACTTATTTAGAAATAAATAAAACAGTATATTCTGTGCTTTATTTAGCTATAAACAAGTTTAATTTTATTATTTTAACAAAATTATGTATAATTCCCATAAGAAGCCATGTATTTTTAACAGCGTATGCAGTACCAGCGCCCATGCGGTTAAATATAGAAGCTCAATTAGCATGCGTTTTTTGGGACCGTATTTTGAGTATGCCGATTCGTCTCATTATCTCTAGTCTTCATATTTATATCTCATAAACGAATAGAGATTGAAAATTTGGTACTAGGACTTTCGGGAGTTCTCTATCCACATAAAATATTTTGGATAGCCAGCCACTTCTGATTATCCCGCAAGTCACCCTAAACTTTTTTGTTCTAAATAGTATATATTGTAAATTTTCACATTTTTATAATCTCCTCGACAAGCTGATTCTAACGATGTATCATATTTAATGTCTATTATGTCTCAATGTCTATTATGTCTCAGATTAATTATTCTAGACTATATCTTATAAATAAATAGAGATATTTCAGTGGGACAAAAGCTAATTCATACCTTACTACTTTTAATAAATTGTAATATAACGTAGAACAAATCAACTCCTGAATATTTACCCATGTCACTCTTTAAATTTCAAACAGCACCCTGTATAAAACTCAATAATTTTGGACGTAGTAGTTCTTTATCACCTACTAAATCAGATTTTAAAACTTATAATTGGTTCATAAATAATAAAGAAAATGCCTGTCAATTTTTTTTTATTTAAGATAGATATTTGAGATATAGCCTCGATGAATTAGTCTCGGACACCCTGTATATAGAGGAGAATATGTTCCTAAAATGTAATACCATTAGATTATTTTAACTAGCTTAGTTAACGCCACATTTTATCCCCAACAGACCAGTTAACGCTAAATGCATAATGTCGTCTCACAAGTTTTTGTAATTTTTTCGTAAAATGGAAATATTTTGCAGGTATGAAGGTATTAATAATATTAGTGCACAAGGGGATTAAGTTTTTATACAAAACATGTGTTTGAGCATAACCAAAGAGGTTAGGAAGCATTTGCCGCTGCGCGAATTTTGCCAAAACCGAAAAACTGGGTGGAAGGAGTAGGGAGATGTTCGGGGCCCGGACTTAAATATTTGTATTGTAGTACCTAATTTTGGTTGGTAACTCAAAGATGAAAAATTATGAGACGTTTTTTTGACTTTATTTGTTAGCAGGATTCATTTATGATGAGGGTAATAACACTTTATCAATATATAGCTAGTAACGGCCGATTCCACCGTTGTGTTGAACGAAGTTCAAATTACTAAACGAAGATTAAATTGACATTGTTATTGTAAAAATGTCATTTTAATCTTCGTTTAGTATTTTAAACTTCGTTAAACAAAACGGTGAAATCGACCCTAAGTAAAAGTTTGTAAAATTATTGCAACAAAATAGCTGTTGAGATAAATAGTTATCGAAACAGCCAAAGTACTTTTTGCTCGAATTACACACAAGATTTTTTTCTACGACCACACCAAACTAAAATAAATAATTAAATTTTATTAAAAATGGGTTACCTTTTCGTTCGTTATAATATTTTAAGTTTATTTGACAAAAGCCTACTCTGTTTTGGTACTTATATGCCGGTAAATATTTATAATTTAATTATTTACGGAAAATACTGTTCAATGATTTAAAATATTAGGAAGTCAATTAATAGCTATTTATGTAACTAGTTACGAAATGCCTTATTTTGTGTAACGAGTAAATATTTGCGGGACGAGCAAAGCGAGGTCCCACAAAATGAACGAGTTACACAAAACGACATTTCGTAACGTGTTTACATACAAGATTTTTTTTAATTTTGACTTATTTATAAAATTGTGTTGAAAAATGAATCATCATCATTCTTTTGTAGGTAAATATTTTAGAAAATTGTTGTATTTGATTGCACTACGATGTTTTTTTTAATAGTAATAATAAAAATAAGGAACATGTGCAGTGTTGCCGATCTGATTTTTGACATTAATTGCGGGAAATTTGAAAAAAAAATGTTTTTACCCATTATCCTTAAAGGAGTACGTCAAAATTTTACCCCCAACATTTCTGGGCAGTTTTAATAACGGTGTTCAATTATTTAAATAATAAAACGCAATTTACAGCTTTTTTTGTTTTCTTTTTTGTTGTTAAATGTAATGTCATATTTTTAAATGTGAAATGTCACTAATCGTTGACTTTTTTTCGATTTTTGGTCTTTTGGTTTTTTGGTTTTTTGGTTTTTTGGTTTTTTGGTTTTTTGGTTTTTTGGATTTTTGGATTTTTGGATTTTTCGATTTTTATTTTTCGATTACTCGATTTTTCGATTTCTCGATTTTTCCACTAAAAAAGCAAAAAAGTGGCAGTTTTATTTACTTTCATTTCGTAACTGGTGACATAATCAAGTTTTCGTAATCAGTTGCATAATGTTTTACTTATCGTTTTGACACTTGCTGTGATAACAAAATATATTACTTTATATGTCAAAATTAGAGAAAATAACTTTTTTGGCGAAGGAATCTTTTTGAAAAGCGAAATATTTGACGGAGCCCTAAACACATAATTTAAAAAATAACTTTCAAATTTTTCTTTATTTTGACTCTTCATTTTGACTTTCAATAGGTAAACGTGATAAAAAATCGGCTTTCTATTATGCTCCGATTTCACATATTCATTTTATAATTATAATTTGACAATATTACTGCCCATCTACGTATTCTGTTGGCTGAAAATTGGAGTATACATTTAGCTGGGTTAAAAATAGTTACCAGAGGTAAGTGATCTGTAACTAGGATAAAAAAATGTCCATATAAATATTCATTAAATTTATTTAGGCCAAAAATTATTGCAAGGCCCTCTCTTTCAATTTGGGAATATTTTTGTTCGGACTTTGATAAGGTACGCGAAGCAGAAGCTATAGGTTTCTCATTATTTTTTTAAAAACGACATATCATTGCCCTTATTCCCACATTTGATGCATCTACGATTAATTTAATCGGCAACTCAGGCTGAAAATGCACAAGAACATCATTTGTTGTTAATTTATTTTTGATTAATTCAAAAGATTCCTTGCAAGAATTATTCCAAATCCATTTCACCCTTAAAAATTAAAAAAAAACCTCAAGCAAAATTATATCCTCCTTCCTCTTAGTGACTTAAAAATATTACTTCTCAAAAAAAAGGTCCTCAAGCCAGGTCTCTCCATTTTGTGCCGATAGTAATGTTTTTTTTATCATGATAATGTTCTTCGCGGAGCTCTCACAAAGGCTTTGCGGAGCCTCAGGGCTCCGTGGAGCACACTTTGAGTAACACTGTTATAAAGAAGTACTAAATAGTTTTGAAAAAACTATTGTAACTAGTTGTGAAGTCTGAAACGAATAAATTGGCAATGAAATTGATATTTTTGTATTTGATAGTTACTCTTTCCACTTCCTGAAAAAATATTCCCCATGAAACAAGAATTAGTAAACAGTTTATAATAATAACCTTTATTTGCTACTTATAACATGTACTAATGACCAAGTCCGATTCTGTTTATTTTCAAATCAACAAATATGGCCGTCGACAGAATCTTTAAAAATTAAATAACTCACCGAAATAAATGTAAGTTTCTTTTATCTCTGTCTTTTTTCGCACTTTTATTATAAATAAACCTTTTTACAACACATATTGGCATTTTCAACGTTTATTTCCAAAATTTAAGTCACTAAAATACCAAATTAATTCTCGTTGACACATTAAATTTGGATGGACAACGCTCTGTGATTTTCTCAACTGTGATCAGTGGGTGTGAATAATTTCGAAATGGGATTATGCGCAGTGTCTTATGTTTCATCTAAGGTTTGAATAATCTAAGAGCATAACATAATCTCTTTATTCCTGTACGGCAAATTTAACTAGTGTTAGTGGTAATGTGTGAAGCTGTTAATAAAAATTAAAATAATGAAGTACCTAATATGGAATGGTGCAATTTGGAATTCACTTGTTTTTATTAAATGGATTTTTTTTGAAGAGGTTAGGGGTAAACAGTGGATACAGGGCAAGCAATGTTTAGGTTGATGCCATGTCGATTGTTCAGGGGCAGAAAACGATATATTTTTGTGCAAATTTTGTAAAATGATTAAAATACGTTTTCCTGATAATATCCGATGCAATTAATTACATTGTGTTGATTGATTTGTTTTATGTATCACACAGTAATAAAGTATTTTGTGTAAGCGTTCTATTTTTATTTTTGCCTAACTATATTCCATATTAGGTACAAAAATATAATTTTCTATAAAAAAAAATTCTGTGACTACTGTATGATAGATTTAATATTAGAAATACAAAATTACGGTTTTCAAAGGTGTAAAGAACCTATATAAAAAACAAGGAGTTTTAAGAAGACATTCTGATTTGAACATATTTGGCTCAATTCCTCTATATAATATACATCAAAAGTGATACACCGTTGAAATCAGCTCGTCGAGGAGTTTATAAAACTGGTAAAATATACGTGGTGTTTCGTTTAGAATAGAGAAGTTTGGCGTAACTTCCGGTTTAACTGGAAGGCTGGTTATCCAAAACATTTTACTGAAAATCCCATGCACTTAATTTTCTCTCGAATATTCGTTTATGAGGTATAGCATGAATAAATTAGTCTGGTACACCCAGTATCATTGCTAGGGCTCGTAGTCGGTATTGTTTGAGAAAAGCTGGAAAAATTCAAACATAAAATAAAATACAAGATCTATAAACATAGGTTTTTTCCAGACTGAAGTTATTGAACACTCTGTATATTTGAAAATATTTATAAAATAATAGGTAGTTTAATACTGACTACCGTTCTATAATAACTATTTATGAAACCAGTTGCGAAAGGCCTTGAACGGTCTCGCAACATTAACGAGTTAAATAAAACGGCATTTCGTAAATTGTGTTTTGGTTAAACATTAATGACATGTAGGCAACCCATATTACTTTCTTGTATTGATAATTGCATATGCATCATTTTATTGACAATTAGAACCACGATTAGATCGTCATTATTATTTATTCTCAACGACTTGCAGTGTGTTTATAATGTTTATTAAAGTTATTTAGTTGTAAAAAAGTCGGTTATTTTGTTGTGTATAGTGTTTTAATTAATTTGCGCTAATTTGAACTGAAAAATAAGGACCAAAACAACATAATTACTAGGTTGTAAGTTTAACCAAATTCTATTTTTATGAGTAAGCAGGCCCTTTTTTGATATAAACTTTCAATAATAATGTATATTATTGACTTTAAAACAAAAAAAGTTTTATTTGAATAATGATAATTTCTTGACCGTAGCACAATTTTATATAAATAAAAATTTTCTTCGTTTAATCGGTGTATATTCAATACACCTTCACACGCTGAAAGAGAAAGATGGTTATTTTAAAAAAATTTAAATTGTTTGTAATCGTCCGCTTGTTTTTTTAAATTTTTTAAATTTTAACTTCACCCGAAGATGGAAAAAAATATACTTCCGAAACATATGTAGTGCTGTGCTAAACGATTAAAAATAAAAACAATGACCGATTAAACCAAGGAAATTTTTATTTATATAAAATAGTTTTATTTGTTTTTTCTTCGCAACTGATGACGTAATGAATTTTTCGTAACCAGTTTCATAATGTTCAACTTTATGCGACTGGTAAAGTAGATAATTTTTACACCTGCTGCGGTTACAAAAATTGTCGCTTTATGTCAAAATGTCAAAATTAGCAAAATGTGTTTTTTATACCTCTTATATTGCCTATATATTAAACTGTTTCACACATAATATGTGTTCTGAACTTTATTTATTGTTCATTACCTAAACCCAACTTTTTAGAATAAGTTTCTAAAAATCTATTCAGTTGTTAAATCTTTAACTAGTTTGTATGATTTATGTTAATTTTATTGCCCAAAAATTTTATTTTTTACCATCATCGCCTTGACAATGTTGTTCTTTCAATGTTAATTACACAGTTAACGTTTTGATAACATTGAAAATATGACTGAGGTTAAATATAAATTTCATTTAAAATAACTTGAAATAATGTTAAATTTTATACAACAATATAGACGTTTTTTTGTTTATTTAAATTTTTTAAAACCAACAGTTTATATTATGTTTACAATAGTAGTTTGTAAAACAACAGTGAATATGATGGCCTATCCCAATGCACCAAGTGAAGTTTGAGCTGCTCAATCGTCTGAGTACGATACGCAAAATCCACTTTAGTTCGACAATATATTTTTAAAATTAATTTATACATAGGTTGTTAAAACAAAATAACTGTTTTTAAAATAATAAGGAACATTATTTGAATTTATATTTTATGAAATAAAATAAATTTAACTTAAAAAATTGGCCTTACCCTGGATATAAAGCTTTCGAAAGAGAACTTAAGATTCAAACTGATTCGCTCTTATAAATGGACTATAAAGATACCATTTCGGAAGGCGCGACAGACGACGATAGATGCATTAACGTTACGCTGCACACATTTAGGAAGCAAGAAGACAGGCGACGCAACAATCACAAAAGACAATTCGAGGGAACGATCAGTGTTGCCAGACTTACTGTTTTTAAGTAGATCCACTATTTTTGTCTCTGTTCTCCTGTTTTAGGCATAAAATTTACTGTTTTTGCCAACTTAATTTATTAAGTTTGTTTCATTGTTCATCAAATGGTCAAAGAATATTTTCTCTAGTAAATTTGCTGAAGTCAAAGAAGCGTAATAAGAATCCACTGCTGTAGGTTTGCTCCATAAAAACAAATCGGTCACTATCTGATGGACTAAAATGTTTATTAACTTAACGCCCTTTTAAATGATTATAAAAATTCAAATATTTTATTTGATTAACTAAATAAATGTATATCATAGTACTTACCAATTATTTAATTTGAAGAAAAATAACTAATGTAATGAACAATAAATATTTAATCCAATAACTTGTATAATTTGAAATAATGTCACATAATATCATAGGAACATCAACATTTTCTAATCAACTTCAAGAAAATCATTTTGATCTGTTAAAAGATTTATTTCATGATATTCTTGATTGCTTTAATATCTTACATAAATGCAATTTTTCTGCAGCCATCCCGAAAATAGAACTTTCTGTATGATTTATTAAATCGAAAGTGAAACTTTACACAAATCGTACCGAAAGTAGCTTTTTTCTGAATGTTTTTTTTTTTTTTAATTCCGGGACGATTTTTTTACTTTCGGAATAATTTTGAATATCTATGTAGGCGGCCTTAGCAATGACATTTACGGAATATTATGACATCGCTTGTCAAAATAAATTTGTTGATAGTTCCACTGTATTTTCAATTTTTCGATCCAGAAATAGAAATCGACAACGAAAGTGACGAGGAAATAATTATTCCACATGAAATCAGTGAAGCTGCTAAAGTCGCTACTTATGAGTTGTTGCCGGTAAAGTCAAGAGAGAGGTATGAAATGGTCTATAATTTGTTCTAAAAATAATGGCGAGATGATAAAAATGTGTGTATTAAAAATGAAAAAGTAATTCTTGCATATTTATTAGAAAAATCTAAAATCTTAAAACCGTCAAGCCTCTGGAGCAATTACACGATGCTTAAGTCCACTATTAACATTAAAAACAATATCGATATCCCAAAGTTATCGCTTTTCTTAAAAGGAAATCCGTTGGATACAAAGCAAAGAAATCAAGAGTTTTAAATAAAGAATAAATAGATAAAAAAAAAATTATCAGACGCTGATAATAATATTTACTTGGCGGGAAAGGTAAACATTAAGTCAAATTTTTTCTTCTTTCTCTTGATCAATTTTTTTAAATTTTTTTCAATTCTAAAACAAATATTGAATATCATACCTTTGCCGTCACTGGAGAAGATAATATTTCTTTATACAGAAGATATTTGTCATTACGTCAACACACCACATCGTAGATTATTTGTATTTTACAAAAACGGCAAATGTACTGTACAACCCATTGGCATTCACAGTTTTGGAAATATTGCCTCCAAAATTGCCGAATATCTTAAATTGCCACATCCCAAAGAATACACCGGCCACTGTTTACGAAGCATGAGTTGCGCAATCTAAATTTTATACTCAAACTCCTTTTCTTCCATTGGCGTAGAATTTTTAAAGGCGCAATTATTTAAAAAATCAAGTTCTACGCCTATGTATTATTATCGGACAAAATTTTAATACCATTTTTTTGCCACATAAAACACCAATACACCAAATTTCAGCAAAATCGCATATGCCGTTTTAAATTTATATGGGAAAAACGATTTAAAAATTGTAACTTCAAGGCCCTCTGGAGCCCAAACGAAGCAACTTTGTACAAAGGTAATTTTACTTAAATCGACTTATTTTGGTCTAAGGAATATGTGGTATGTTTTTGTAAAGACCTTTTACAGACACCCTGTATAAAAATAAAGTGGAAATAAATTGCATAATTTGGTATATAAAAAAGCACAAAATGTTTTTAGTTTTAATTCCGAGGAAAACAGTGGTTTATTCCACTTGTACCATATTGACATTATTGTGCACGTTAAAAGTAGATCTGTCTGTGTTTTTATAATACTGTTACTGCAGGACAAGCGATAAACGTGGATTTCGCCAAACGAACATCAGAAAAGTGCACAGAACACTTACTCTTAGAACGGTATCTCCCATGTTAAAAAAGGATGATAGAATTTTCAGCTGCACCTGGCGGACGTGGTTGATTTTTTTTCAATTAAGTCTTTGCCTGGTAAGATGCCATATGAAAGAGGAGAAAATAATAAAAAGAAGAAGAGAAAAAAAGCGCGGGGCTATTCAAATTTGACAGTAAAAATTATCCGCATTAAAAACTGTTAGCCAAATTAAGATTTGTTCACACAAACGGCATTTTTGCTTTATTATAGCGATATTCGCTATAATGAAGCAAAAATGCAGTTTGTGTGAACAAATCTTAATTTGGCTAACAGTTTTTAGATAAAAAACAAGCATATTCAAAAAATAAGTTTATTAAAGAATATATATAATACAAATCCAATATTTAAAAAATGTAATGTATATCAAAATTGTAATATGTATGAAGTAGCTGGATGGCTGCTACATATTCCAGGATACAACACTGTCCATCATTTTGTGAAGAACTTTATCTGTGAAAAAAGAAAGACAGTATAAGTACAATCTCATTAAAATAAATGTATTAATAAAAAATTATAAGTCCGAGGAATAATTTATTTTTTAATAAGTCCAACATCTACGATACAGCTTTGCAACCCCAAACGTCACGAAACAGAAATTTCACAGTATATGCCGCGTTTGAGAATCCACATCGGATGCATCTGAGATGTAGTAAATCTTTGATCACGTGATTCAGTATAAGTAAATGTAATGGGACAGATTTAAAATAAACTATTTGAGGCGCTGTTCTCCACATCTCAGCAAATGGGCTAAAATGATAATTTATCATGCTCTAATATTACCTCATTTTAATTATTGTGCCACTATACTGTATTTGCTCAACCAGAATGAGTTGCAACGATTGCAAAAGTTGCAGAATAGAGGTATGAGGATAAAACTGAGCTGTTCGAGATTGGAACCAATCAATTCCATGTTGAATGTGCTTCAGTGGTTGCCTGTTAAAAAATATTTGCTATTCTATTCCCTGCTTTTTATATTTAAAATTAAATCAGGAATCTCCCCAGTATATTTACAAAATATTTTAAGTTATAATCAGGATGTTCATGAACATAATACAATAATACACGTAATAAGAAAAATTTTAGAGTTTATAAAGCCACGAAAAAATGTACACAAAATTCAGTGTTTTTTAAAGGTGTACAGGCCTTTAATAATTTGCCTGAGGATATTAAATGTTCTTCAAATGTGGCAATATTTAAAATAAAACTGCCTGAATACCTGTTGACCTATTGACGTTTTTTTTTCTCTTCCTTGTTCTTTTATTGTTTTGTATAGTTGACATGTAAGTGTACTGTATCTTATGTATTTTTTATTGCATTTTAAATGTATATTGATTCTATATTTATGTATTTTTTATATTTTAAATTTAAAAATGTATTGACATGTAAAAAATAGTTTTTTTGACTAAATAAACGATTTATATACAGGGTGGCCACTTTTTCATTGAAATGTATTGCTATCTCGTAAACCGTTGGTAACACAAAGTTGGTTAAATGGGGAAAAAGTTGCATATTTCGAAGTCCAATCTGAGGGCGTTTTGAAAACTAAAATATCAGGTCCGGTTTCCGAGATATTCGATAAAAAACGAATAAGTACCATTTCTTTATTCCGCTACAGAACGTTTATTTGCAAAAATAGACAAAAACTCATTTGGAGTTTTTTGTTTTATATCAAATTGTGCGTATGAAAGCGTATTTAGTTTTTTTATCCGACGTTTCGTAAATGCAGGACCACCATCAACTTCTTTATTTGAATATGGACCAATATTTTCCTGGCTCATAATTTTAATGCATGTTCAATGTTGAATACAATGATGTAATAACATATTGTGATTAGTCAACATTTCGGAAGATTTGAACATCATCAGGTAAGTTTACAAGTACGGACCTGTGTTTTGTTAGTTAAAAATATTTGAATTAGTAAATGATGTATTATCAGTGTAAGAAATCAGGTACGTTTACTTGTACAGACCTGTATTATAAATTATTTGAAATACACAACTACATTTTAAATGCTTAAAATAATGTAATAAAAAAAAATATGTATTTACCTACTTAATCACGTCAGAAACAAATAAATGAAAACAATGATTAACGATAAGAGAAAAACTACAGTAGTTGCTCAAAATGTCCTCCTTCTTCTTGAATACATAAGTCAATACGGTCTGTCATTTGAGCTATGCTGGCAGAAACCATTTGTGGAGTGATATTATTAAACGCATTAATTATCCTATCTCGTAATTGATTTAAGTCATTTGGAATACCATCATAATATACTTTATTTTTGATATATCCCCATACAAAATAATCCATAGGATTTAAGCAGGGTGACCTAGGGGGCCATCGAATAGGTCCATGTGTACCAAACCACCTCCTGGGAAATCTTTCGTTTAAATAATTTCTGATTAATGCAGCATTATGTGGCCCACAGCCATCTTGCATAAAATAAATATTTCTTCGATCACCTAAAGGAAGATTATCTAACATATCTTCTAGCAATTGTAAATAGTTGTGTTGGTTGAGGTTTCCGTCAATAAAAATAGGACCAATTATTTTATTATTGAGTATTCCACACCATAAGTTTATTGAAAATCTAATTTGGGGTCTTACTTCTTGAATTAAATGTGGGTTGTCGGTGGCATAAAAATGTTTATTTTTTCTATTAAATATTCCACTATTAGTAAATGTCGATTCATCTGTCCATAAAATTCGTCCATGAAAGGATACATCATTATTTAATTTTCGTTTATACCAACGGCAAAATTCTATTCTACGATTATAATCTCCAGGATGTAGCTTTTGTACAGTTTGGAATTTGTAATCATGGTACTTATGTTTTTTAAGAATGTTTTTCACAGTACTTGCAGAAACTCTACATTCTCGGCTTATTGCTCTAGACGACGTTTCAGGGTTGATATAAACTTGAGACAAAACATTTATTTTATTTATTGTATTACGTTTTAAATATTTACCACGTTTTTTTTCCAATATTTCCTTCGTGAGCCATATTTAACGCTATCCTATAATAAATTAATAAAGATGGTTGCCTCCTTCCTGGATACAACTGAAGGTATCTTTCTGCAGCTTCTCCACTATTTCTGTTACATTTTATGTACACATCGTACATATCTTTTTTCTCACTTCTACTGTAACGAACCATATTTTCAATACCCTAATTAAAAATATACCAATGCTTTTATCCGATACCAGACTGTCAAATATACAATAATAAAATGTGACATGCCAGGTTAACTTGATTTAAATTTATCTGTATAATAATCAAGACGTGTTGCTAGATATACAATTATTATTGTAAGTAGGTATCTATCTGCAGTTTGTTAACTTTTTCTTTTTTATACTATGAGGAACCATATCAGTTTAAAAAATCCAACAAAATATGACAAATCAGGCTAACTTTATGTATTTAAAAATCGGGATGTACTTTATTTATAGATTAATATTGGGATTGGTCAAGTGCAAAAACCATAAAAATGGAAAATATTTTTTAGCAAATGTGTAAACGAACATGTTGTCTTGATGTAAAGTTAAAAGTTTGACTTTGGTATTTATTATTTATAATCTCTTACAACGATAATACATCATTTACTAATTCAAATATTTTTAACTAACAAAACACAGGTCCGTACTTGTAAACTTACCTGATGATGTTCAAATCTTCCGAAATGTTGACTAATCACAATATGTTATTACATCATTGTATTCAACATTAAACATGCATTAAAATTATGAGCCAGGAAAATATTGGTCCATATTCAAATAAAGAAGTTGATGGTGGTCCTGCATTTACGAAACGTCGGATAAAAAAACTAAATACGCTATCATACGCACAATTTGATATAAAACAAAAAACTCCAAATGAGTTTTTGTCTATTTTTGCAAATAAACGTTCTGTAGCGGAATAAAGAAATGGTACTTATTTGTTTTTTATCGAATATCTCGGAAACCGGACCTGATATTTTAGTTTTCAAAACGCCCTCAGATTGGACTTCGAAATATGCAACTTTTTCCCTATTTAACCAAATTTGTGTTACCAACGGTTTACGAGATAGCAATACATTTCAATGAAAAAGTGGCCACCCTGTATAGGTATGTGGATAAAAAAACGCTCGAGATGTAAAAAATGCATCTGATGTGGAATCTCAAACACAGCAATAAATATAAAATAAATGAGTAGAGTACTAACTTTTCTTCTCGAAAAGAAGTCCAACATATATTATTAGTCTGCTTCTTCTTCTACGATACAGCTTTGCAGGCCCAAATGTCATGAAACAGAAAATACACAATATAAGTATAAAATAAATGAGTATAATACTAACTTTCCTTCTCGAAAAGAAGTCCAACATATATTATTAGTCTGCTTCTTCTTCGAACCTTTACTTGAAGTAGAAGGTGTTTGATCAACATATTCAATTTCTACGTTATTTGAGGAAAGTCCATCCGCTACTCTTCCAGGAACTGCTGGTAGGAATAGCGTTGGAAATGCTTCAGGTGTTAGACCTCGACGAGAGCCAACTAATTTATACTTCTCTTCAACATGTTTATGACATACTACAAAGGTGGAATAAATTTGTAGTCTTGTTTTATTATTAAATCTTGGACAACGAACAGCAAGTGCACAAATATCAAATAAATCGGGTGAATTCGTAGGGTGGGGCAGGCGATGCATCTTGTTGTCCACATCAAGGCAATTCGGTACACAACATTTTCTATAATTACGCATCTTTATGAAAAAGCACAAAATAACAGCGGAAAAAGCACAAATTTATAATGGAAAAACAAGCTTATTAACAGTGGTCAACTAAATTAATCAAGCAAATTGGAAATGAAAACAATTGAATACAACAGTCACCAATATAAATAAACAAAGTTCACGTTTGGTTTAAGCCAAGACGCCATGACACCTCCCACAAAAATCAATATTCACCTGTCCTTTACACTCCCACCACCTACCCACCACCACCTACCCCACCCGACTGCAGCGCCACGCGGACGTGGTTGATTTTTGCTCTATCCCAGGCCTGTGCATACCAGTTTTCCACCCCTGGAAAAGTGTTGCTGACTACTATTTCCCCTAGCCTGACTACTATTTCCCCCTTAGCCTCAGTCACCCCCTCATCCATAACCTGGGTCTATATCGCCACCCCTTTAGCTATACCATCCCTGATTATTAAATTTGAAATTGCCTGAACAAAGCTAAGCGGCGTTTGTTGAGAACTTAAATTCAACAAAAATGGAAGAATATAATGATTGTGATATGGAATTTGACATTACTCCTCCTGAAGTGAATTATGCAAATGATTTAAATAAAAACTTGCCTAATATAAGTTAGATTTAATATTCAATTTTGGTCAAAGTTTCATTTTACTATATTCAACTTACTGTGTCTGTAGCCGTGGAGAAAGTACAGTCTGTTACTCTATTGAAATGTACTATTCAACAATTTATGTAGTTTTATGTATATTTTTATTATGATTGTGATATTAAATGAATAATTTTACTAGATTTTTTTTGTTGTAGTATCATTTCGAGGTAACAAACTTTGTTTACATTGTAAATGTCATTATGTGGGAGTATCATCCTAAAATCTTTAAACGCCAATTATGTTTTTTTCTCGATGATTTGTTACAAATAAACAAGATCCATTTACTCATTAAATCGTTAATGTTCTTAAAATAAAGTCGTAGACCTCGAACTGTAAATCTCTAGGTTACAATAAGAATTAAATCGTACGGAATAAATGTGAAATAGGTACTCGATATATAATCGATAATTTTTTATAAATCGTCACATATGAGTTATCTATTGTCATTATATTGACAAGTGGCTAATCATTATAGAATTTATAAACACATTACATTCTTATCTCTCGGTTCAAAACCGACCCATTCAAATCACAATTCTAAAAAATATAATTCAAAATGAATCAGTTGAACTTGTCTACCTCGTGCAAGGTCAGCTACATTGATTTCGTTAAAAACATTATAAGTATGTGCAAAGTTATCAAAGCTCCACAGAATAACCACAATGGCTAGTCCGTATATACCGAGGGCTAAACTTATAAATGCATCTGTGATTGACTTGGAAAACAACCACTCTATCTCAAAAAATACGGCGGCAGGTCTAGTGGAGCATACAAGAAATGTTTTTAAATCAAGAAAAACCCTACCGGTAGAATTCAGGAAACAGCAACTGAAGAATTTGTTAAAATTTTTGGAACATGAAGAAGAATCCATTTTAAAAGCACTGCATCAGGATTTAAATAAATCCAAACACGAAAGTATAACTAGTGAGCTCTCTGTGACGAAAAAAGATCTGAAGGAAGCTTTAAATAATGTTGGCAAGTGGATGAAACCACAGAAAGTTAAAAAAACTGTCGCGAATTTTTTTGATAGTGTGTTTATTTGTAGTGATCCATACGGTGTAGTTTTAGTGATTGGTCCTTGGAATTATCCATTGTTTACACTTTTGGCTCCTGTAGTTGGTAAGTTATTAAAATTATTAAAAGAAAAGCTTTGAAAATTAACAACTCGATTTTAAAAAATAGCATTTGCGTTTCAATGACATTTATACTTTTACACAAGCGATGTACAATATTTTTTCTTCAACCACAAAATAATTACCAAAAAATCGGTTTTGAATAATTTTCAAACTGTTTACGGATGGGGTTTTGTCGAAACTAAAAACATTGTAAATTCATTTACAAACACATTCATAAGATGATTTAGGTAAAATAATAGAATACAATAATGTTTTTCATGGGTTATTTTTTTATTACAATAATTAACTAGATGAAACAAGTGTGAACAAGAACTTTTTTATTACTAAAGATTATATGTACTCGTCTACCTACAATTTTTTCTAAACAGTTATCAGTTAGTACAAAATAAATGGCGGAACGAATACCGGGTATTTTTAAAACAGTTCGAAATATTATAATTGACGGTTGCCGAAGTTATTTTGTTAAAATAGGTTTCTATAAATATAAGTCGAAATATTCTTCGTTTTCTAGATACACCTCTCGTTCCCGCTTCTCAGTCTGGCATACTTACTTTATGTTGCTTGTGTTTAAATTTTAATTTTTTATTAATTTTTAATAATTATTATAAAGAGTTTTACAGATATTGGCTCAAAATTTGCAAAACGCTTTGGAGAGATAAGGTGCTTTTTTAGGAATGGGGCATGTTCAAAAATTTTATGAATAATATCGTTTAAAATAAAGCTACATTTAAATTTTGTTATTAATTTATTTATTATTATTTTATTAAGTTATTAATTTTTTTTAAATTTATGACGTCACCGGGAATAGAGCAATAGGAACTAGCCACACAACGTTGCCAGTTAGATGGTATACGAAAAGTAATATACGTTCGTTTGTGTGCACCGTCTTACTTTTAGACTTCTAAAATATCGGTAAACAAATACCTTTTAAATATAAAATATTAAAAGTTTTTAAAAGTATTATTTAACTTTAAACTTTCACCATATTTATAGTTTCATTGTTTTAAAAAACGATAACTAATAAACAAGAAAATGGCAGTGCGACAACATTGCATGTGTCAATAAACAATTTGTGTGTTGTCAATTGATAATTATTTAATTTTAATGTTTTTATAAATATTATGACTATTATGAGTAAGAAAAAAATGTTTTCTTCCAAGATGTGACAATGATTTACATTTTACATTAATTATTAAAAATATTTAATAGTGTTGCTAGAAATATGAAAAGAAGAAAATTATTATTATTATCACACAAAAACTCTTCAAGCAACAGCTAAATTATTTTGAGGTTTGTATCTATTAAAATAAAAATGTTTTATTATAATTTATTAGACTTCAATTATGTAGTAACGATGTAGTTCTCTTTTTTTTTAGATAGCAGATGATTTTGAAAACTGTTCATTTTTTAAATAATGGATAAACCTTTACATATAAGAAGTGGGTAGTACCACACAAATGTCTCCACAGTTCTTGTTATTCACTACACAAGAGCCAGCTAACTGATTCTACTAAAAAAAGAAAAACAGAAAACAAAAAAAATATCTTCTAAAAGGTTGACTGGAAAATAACCTTCTACTAGAGGCGTTTTTCATCTCTATTTAATAAAAATATACTGGATTTTCAAGATGCAGTAGCAATTTCTGACATTTCCCTCTTCGGGAAATTTAAAATGAGCCTACTATAAGTTCGAAGGCGTATATGTTTTAAAGATAGTGAAGTTTTGTCTGAATCAGAAGAAACAGCTTTAATATCTGATTCAGAGAGACTTAATAATAATCAGCAGGATCTTCAAAACCAACGAACTCTGAAAATAATTGAAAATAAACCGAAGGTATATTAAGGATTGCCCAACAGTGCTTTTAAAATCCTAAATGATATTTATGAGAAGGAAAGTGTAGCTTACATAAACCTTTTACATTTCTGTGTGAATTAGTGGTATTGTTAACTTAAAAGAACTCATTGTGTAAGACTATATACCTAATAATTTAATAAACTGTTTAATTGTTTTTTTTTTTTTAATTAATTTATCAGATTACAGAGATTATAATAATTGTATATAAACAAAAATGTAAAATTTTATTTATTAACATATTATTAAAAAATAAAAGTACCTTAATAAGATAAACGAAGTAAAAAACACTATATTTACAAATAATAAATAAAAAATATATACACAAGCCCTAACAATAATAGAAATGCCCAAATTAAAATTTCGTGTATAGATCCATTATCAAATTCAAATTGTTATCGACCTCATAAACCGTCATATAGTGACTGATTTAGGTGCCCCATTTTCGCATGCAAGCCTCGAAGAGGGTTGAAAAGTACATCGATTTTGAGTAGAATGAAAGAAAATTTACGAATGGCCCCTGGGGATATCATATGGAAAATTCGATTTACCTTAACAGAAATAAAAGGTGTTTTTTAATCATTTTTCCACGCAAGCCGTTTTTACTATATATTAATATTAATATTAATGTAATTAATATTAATAATAAACTTAAGACACAAGCTGATTGGTCCATTCCCGATGACGTACACATTTCAAATTTTAAATTTAAATTAGTATTAATTTAAAAACTTTTGGCTTTTTTAACAAACTAATTATTCAAAATAACTTGTATAGCGACTAACTATTACAATATAATTTATAAAACAGCATATCTCACATGTGAACATAGCCCATTGTCCTAATATGTCTACTTTCACCAGTGGTCACAACTTATTTTAATTAAAAAAATGGTGCCTGATAGACTTTTATCGCCGAATTTTTTAACAAAATGACTTTGTCAACCACCCCTAAAATATTTCGCACTTGTTTACAAACACCCTGTATAATAACGAATAAAACATGTATACAAAAAAAATTACTCGAATTTTTTCAATTTTCATATTTTTTCCAAATCAAAAAAATATTTCTTTAATCTGGAGTTGCTAAATCCAATGTCGATAAAGTTGAACACTTAAAAAACTAAGCCATAAAGACCTATCTCCAATGAATTATCTAATCAAAAATAAAATTACTTTTTCCTACTTAGGAAAGTATTTTTCGACTAAGTGTGAATATAGTTTTACTTTCGTTATTAGCTGTCAAATATTTCAGACGCATCATTTGTATCTTGATTTATATAATATTTATATTAAGAATAAAATTGATTTAATAGTTAAATTTTTAAAAATGAATTTTATTTAACAGTTATTAAAATAGTTTTTCCAATTTTTACATGTAAAGTGACATGTAATCGTAGCAAGTGTTAGAATTATCTACTTTATGCAACCAGTAGCATAATGTTGAACATTATGAAACTGGTTTCGAAAAATTCATTGTCATCAGTCGCGAAAAAATAACAAATAAAAAGAAAACATTTTTTTTTAATTTAAAAATCAATAATATACATTATTGAAAGTTAATATCAAAGAAGGGCCGGTTGACTAATAAAAATAGAATTTAGTTTAACTTACAACTTAGTAATAATGTTGTTTTGGTCCTTATTTTCTATTTTAAATTAAAACAAAATACACGACAAAATAACCCACTTTCTTGAAACCTTAATAACTTAAACAAACAATATAAACACACTACAATAAGTCGTCGAAATTAAATAAACGAATAAAGATAAGCTTATGCAACTAAAAATACAACAAAGTAGTAATATTGGTTGCTTAGATGTCAGTATTTTTTACCAAAACACACTTTAATAAATAATCTAATCAAAATTAGAAAAAATATTGCATGTAACACGTTACGAAATGCCGTTTTATATAACTAGTTTATGTTTATGGACCTCGCTCTCGTAACTGGTTTCATAAATAGCTATTTAAAGTATAGTTTTAAAATGGTTTAACTTAAAAAAATATACCTATTTTATTAACAATTTTAAAAAGTACTCTTTAATTACACCACCCAACATTTACTGAGTGAGAATGATAGGAGAAAAGAATATTAATTTACAACTAGGTACCTAGTTAATTGTAAATAATTCTAACTTGGATCATTTGTTTATTTATGATTATTCAAATTCAAAATTGGATCATATCTGGTTAAAATCTATATAGCAGTAATAACATGAATTAAAAAACAATTTGACAATCAAAACAATTAAGTTTTATAAGCTATAAAAAATAGTTATATTAAATAAACATTCTTTTTGTTTTGAAAAGAAAATTACATCCCCAAAGTTCTTGTTTCAATAAAATCTAAATAATTATGGATTTGAAAAAGACCTATCCGAGGGCTGAACCACTCTCGAAATACCGGTAGGATTTAGGCGAAATCACTGAAATCGCATACAATTAAGAAACATTTCAGCGAAATCACCAAAATGGTCTAAAAACTAAGGGAGATTTCGGCAAAATCACTAAAATCGTACCAATTTTAAGAGATTTCCGAAATACGGTATGTTTTGGTCTTGGAGGTTACTTCTTAGACATATCTAATTTAAAATTAGTTAGTTATCGATCAGATAAAAAATTCTATTGATTAAATAATTAGATATCTAATTACTACTAACTCCTAATTCTTAAAAAATTGATGAAATAAATTCCTAGAAAACTAAGTTTAAAAACAAATTACTACCCACAATACCGTATCAAGATCATAACTACTAGACCACCAGACCACCAGAGCTTGTTTATTCAGCAACATAGTAGTTACCTGTCATTTGTCTACAGCTATAATATAAAACTTTACTTTCTCAAATATTGTAAATCAGGAAATTACGTAAATTTCCATATTTAATAATTCTTAGTAGGTACATAAAGTAAATATTTCCGTATCATATCGTTATTAGATATTCATTCCCTAAATATTTTAACAAAATCATGTGTACCATGAAATCTCAAATATTAAATAATTATCTAGAAGAGACCAGTAATTGAAATTTTGTAAACTATAGAAACTAAATAAAAATGAGTAGCAGCTCGTTATTCGTTATAACCATAGAAAACATATAGTGTAGAGCTAGCAACAAAAGTAGATGTAGAGTTTTTCTTCAAGGCATGAAAACCATAAAGCACCTGCTAGAAATTAAGAAATGCCAATCAAGTTTTGACCTACGTAACGATAAACCCTCATGTTTCTCTTTGAATTCTGGTAAAAGAATATGAGGTAGGTAAAAACACTTTAATGCACGTTTCTCAACCTTTCAGTATTCGGGCCTAATTTTCAATAACTATTTTTATGGCATCCCACTACCTTTCTTTTTCATATAATAATAAAAAAATACGACGTACATTATAGATTGAAAATTTTGAACCTGAGGAGGAGTTGCTATGACAATACTAAAAGTGTCCGCGCCTTTGCATTAAATTTTTATATGTCAAACTCGAGCTAGTCAGTTTTGTTAAGAATAATTAATTTTTTTTTAAATAGCTTCATTTAAATATTAACACATTTTCATTCCATCAATCTTCAAATACAAAATTATAGACTTAAAATAATTCCAATTATGACTCTAAGCTGCCATTTTCATTACACCATCTATCATATCGAAAAATAGTATTTATGTCGTCTCTACTTTATTTGATCTCGATGACCTAATCCCATTGGTGCAGCATGTTGTTAGTTTCTTAGACCCTAGACTCTAGGCCTAATACAGAACTTATTTACAGATTTTCAAAACTATTGACAATAAGTGAATTTATTGAAACTTGGCAATGCCGCTGCTTTACATCCTATATAGGTAAAGTATAAAAGCTAGAATCTATGTTTCTCATTTGCTCTCTGTCATTTACGACGGATATCGAACATTACCGTCGCTACGTGGTTTCGATTTGTTTGGAATAGTATGAAAGATCTGCTCATCAGCGGAGCAAGCGTGTAAAAATGCTGCAGCTGTTAGAGGTTCCGGTTAGTTAGTTAGTCTAGTCGTGGTGCCAAATTTTGTAAGTTTTGCGTAACTGTACCATATTTTTTTATTATGTGAATTTATACAGAAGTATGGATATATTTAACTGGACTTAAACGAGTATTAGTACACGAGTGCACAGTCGATCATTGTTTTGAAGATAAAATTAAGAAAATATTCGCAAGAATACCTTAATTTTGGATTTACCACTACTAAAATAAATGAAGAAGAAATATCTATGTGCGTGATTTGTTTAATTTTGGCAGCAGACAGCATGAAACCTAATAAACTTAGACGCCATTTGGAAACACTTCATAGTGAGTACGTTAACAAGCCCCGAGAATTCTTTGAAATAAAATTAAAGTCATATGAAGAGCAAACATCATTCTCCAAAGCTTTACTTACTTCTTACAAAGTATTATATAAATTAGACAGATGTTAAAAGGCTCCCACCATTGGTAAAGACCTTATTCTCCTAGGCGCAATGGAGATTGTAGAAACTATGTCCATACCTGTTTCAAATGATACTGTTGCCCACAGAATTGGTGATATAGCGGAAGATTTGCAGCATTAGCTTCTTAAAAAGTTGTGTGACAAACTGTTTTCGATTCAGCTTGACGAGGCAATAGATAGCAATAAAGACGCTCATTTAATTGCCGATTTTGTGATGGTATACCGGCAGCAGAAAAAAAACTTTTCTGGAAACCTATAGAACTCAAAGCAACAGCATTTGCTTTGTTTATTGTTTTAAATAATTTTATTAATGAGGCAAACATAGAGTGGAAGAATTGCGTTAAAATATGCACTGATGGTACTCGTACAATGTCTGGAAGATTCCAAAGTGTACAAGCATTTGTGAAACAAAAATCTCCGCAATGTGTCTGGACCCATTACATGATCCACAGAGAGGTTTTGGCTTCCAAACAAAAGAGTCGTGGTCTCAATATTGTGCTACTGATAGTTGTAACTGTAGGAAAATACAGTGCTTTTCAGATAAAAGTATCCACCTTAAGTAACTTTTGAAGGACTGATTATTACAAAAAACAAAAAAATACGTCAATTAATATTCGAAGGGGGAGATATCGTGCCATATTTAAGTTTGCTAAAAAAGTCACCCTTTCACCCCTACTATCATCCCTTCAATTTTTTTAAATGGCTTGCCCCATTTTTTTATCCATTTTTGGATTGCTCTCGTTTAACTGATTTCAAAAATGTATAAAACATGGGGATTAAAGTAATTAGTTTACGATCTACAGAATTTTAAATTAAAATAAAATTGAATTGTGCAAAACTTTTATTTTAATGATTTTGTCACAAGCGTTTCCAATGACAAAACGAATATTTCATTTTCAAAATTTATTATAAAAATTGTTCAAAATGTCCACCATTTACTTCCATACAATGGTATAACTTAGATTGAAAAGCCTCCCTGACGTTACCGAACACGTGTGCATTTAAATGTAGGCATTCATACTCTATTCTTTGTCGTAAATCTTCAAAAGATTCTGGTTGGGTAGCATAAATTTTTGTTTTTAAATAACCCCATAAAAAGAAGTCTAGAGGTGATAAATCCGGTGATCTAGGTGGCCACTCCATCATGGAGCCTCTTCTACCTATCCAACGATTGGGGAAAGTTTCATTTAAAAGTTGTCGTACTGGCAAAGCAAAATGTGGAGGCGCTCCATCCTGTTGAAAGACAAGCAAATCTTCAGAAAGATTATGATCATTTTCTATTATTGTTGTAATACGTGGATCAATTACTTCTCTCAATAACTCAAGATATGACTCTCCATTTAAGTTTCCGTCTAAAAAGAAAGGTCCGACTATGTGGTCACCTAGGATACCACACCATACATTTAACTTTTGAGGATTCTATGTGTGGTATTCACGCACAACATGTGAATCACTCTCAGCCCAATATCTGCAATTATGTCTATTAACTAAACCATTAACTGAAAATGTGCATTCATCCGAAAAACAAAGGTTGTGCAACAAATGTGGATTGTCTGTCAAGCGCTGACTCAATAGTTCACAAATTTCAAGACGACGATCAAAATCATCTTCATACAACTCTTGAACCAATTTAATTTTGTATGGATGGTACTTATGCTTGTGTAATATTCGATAAACTGTGGAAGATGAAACACCTACTTCTCTGCTTATTGTTGTCAGTGACTGTGCTTGTTGATTTTCAAGACTTACTTGTCCTAAAACTGCGACTTCAATTGCTTCGTTATTTACGAGTTCCAGTCGGTTATATTTTTTATTGCCAACTGATCCGGTTGATGTAAATTTATGCATAAGATCAATTACATACTTATGAGTTGCATGACCTCCTTGGTGTGTTTCGTTGAAAATTCTGGCAGCAGCTCGTGCAGAACTGTTATTTTTGTAGAATAAACCTACAAGTTCAATTCTTTCTTGTAAACTGTAAACCATTTTTAAATCAAATAAATAACCTCAACAAATCAATGTGCACATGTATCAAAATAGACTATAACAGTAATTTAAATTCATTTTTCAAATCTCCAATACCTTTACCATGTATCATAAAAAACTTCAACAAGTTTTTAGCGGTACGATTAAGGTATAATGTATTCTAAATCCAATTTTGCTGCAGTCAGTAAGGTGAGATGTAAAAATTTGTCATTCAAATAATGGAACCCTGTAGATCATGAACTAATTATTTTAAACCCCATGTTTTATACATTTTTGAAATCAGTTAAACGAGAACAATCCAAAAATGGATAAAAAAATGGGGGAAGCCATTTAAAAAAATTGAAGGGATGATAGTAGGGGTGAAAGGGTGACTTTTTCAGCAAACTTAAATATGGCACAATATCTCCCCCTTCGAATATTAATTGACGTATTTTTTTGTTTTTTGTAATAATCAGTCCTTCAAAAGTTACTTAAGGTGGATACTTTTATCTGAAAAGCACTGTATATAAATTTGAGAATACTAAAATCAAGAATTTTTAATGATATGGGTGCAGATCATTCGACGTTGCTATTTTATTGCGAGGCCAGATAGCTAACGCGTAGGAAATTTTTACAACGTGTTTATAAGTTAAAAGAAAATTTTCACTTTTCTAGAAGAGGAAAACCGCCCGGAAGCCGAAAAGTTTCAAAATGCTTTATTTGTGATGAAATTGAGTTACTTGGTCGACATATTCAAGAAATTAAATACCCTGAATCTACAACTCCAAGGGATAAACACTTATATGTTGGATACCAGTGATAAATTTAGTGATTTTTGTAGAAAGTTGGAGCTGTGGAGCAGAAATGTAAATAAAATAAAATAGCAAGTTACGAGTGGGTAGGGATCCATTTCGAACTACTCCCGAAAGTATCTCAACTGCAGATAAATAAATCTTCATATACTTTTTTGCAAGTGGCGAAATCAAGAGAGAATTTAGTAATAAATCTCTTTTTGAATTTGGGGGGTTGAGACTAAATGATTTTCAACGAAGACTTGATTCCATTGCACGTTTGCAAGTTTTAGAAGAAGAAAATGTACGTAACTGTATTTTTTGGAACGACACGCGACGCGTTAATTTTGAAAAATTGATTTTGGGATTTCCAAGGAAGTTGTTTATCCTTTTTACATTTATCGTCACTTACACAAACAACTAATGAATAATTTTACTCTTTGAGAGGAAAAATTACCTCTAACGTCTTTAAGTAACAACGTCATTATAATAATTTAGGTAATACTACTATCATGAGATCATGAGATTACTATTATTGATAATTCATTTAGAATAGTTGTTGCAAACACTTCTCAAGATAGTCATAAAAATAGGGATTTTAATTTAATTGTTAAATGAAAAAAAAAAAAAAATGTTTCCATTCCTATTTACTTATTTTTTTGTACTAAATTATTGTTTACTTTAGTTATGTTTTTAAAAAAAAAGTTCAATGTCTGTGATTATTTTATTTCACCCTATAAAAGAAAGGTCAATATTTTTTTGAATTATAACTCGCTATTTATTGGCTAAGCGTATTGTATTCAATTTAACCGAAGAAAAAAAGGTCAAAGATTCAGTCATAAACACAATGGCTAATTAACTCTATAGTGTATTAAAATATAGACAAAATGCAAGTAGGTAACCTTAAAAAAGTATTTTAAAGAGATAATGTTAAAAGAAATCATTAAATAGTTATTTAGTAGACGTCTAGTAGGTCTTACCTGGTAAAAGAGGTTCTAAACGGCCACGTAATATTAACAATGATAAACTTTTTGTACAAATTTCATCTAAAAAAATTATTTACGTACGTATGTATGTATGTATGTATGTATGTATGTATGTATGTATGTATGTATGTATGTATGTATGTATGTATGTATGTATGTATGTATGTATGTATGTATGTATGTATGTATGTATGTATGTATGTATGTATGTATGTATGTATGTATGTATGTGTGTATGTGTGTATGTGTGTATGTATGTATGTATGTATGTATGTATGTATGTATGTATATATCTACAAAGTATTACTGAACCTCCCCCCATGTTAAATTTCAGGTTCACTGAGACTCCGCTGTTACTGGGCTTCCGATATACGGATCCCCAGTGACATCCCATTGAAAATTGTTCCAGATGATGTAGACACCCTAAAACACCCATTAACACAATAATCTCGAGGACGCCCATTTGAGCCGTTTTTTGATGCTGTATAAAATATTAGTTCAAGCGTTCGCCGCTTATGTGCGCTGCTAATATACATTTCGCTGTGTATAAGATGTTTAATGTTACATATCAACTGGGCGCCTAAAGCTATTCGCTGCGCGCTTTTGGTTTGGCAACGTTGCAGTTGATTATATATACGTACTAGGAGGCTTGGTGGTTTTGTCTCTCGACTCGGGTCAGTCTAAAAATTAAAATGAACTATTTTCAATCTAGAACGCGACAAATAATACGGGGCGCCGTAGAAAATAAAATGCTACAATAAACATTTTTGTTTTAGAAAATGTTAAATAATTTTTTTTGTTGATACTATTTAAATAATAAGGTTGGCACTTTGAAAAGTACGTATATTTAGGAAATAATATAGAAGTAAATAAATAAAAAAGAAAACTCAAATGTGACCAAGACTTAAAAAAATAAAAAAACTTTTTATTTTAATTTACTATATTTTCTCATAATTTAATCTACAGAATAAATCATCTTCGAGTAATGACGTCATCGACATGATTTTATGAATAGAATACCCTATATTTTTATCAATTTTACAAGAACAGGGTACGTATTGTAACAGGGATGATTACTGGGCATTGCCAACTCACAGGAAACCTTAGTACACTGAGGTAGTAAAAAATAGTAGGTGCAGATGCTGTGAGAAGGAAGACAAAACCTCCCTTCACATTCTGACTGAATGTGTAACTCTCCAAAATCCAAGGGCACTATATTACGATTTCCACCTCACTCCAACTTAAGTTCGTCCCTAATAAATTTGGCTCATATTGTTCGCCTTTAAATTTTTGAATATGTATACGGTACAACTAGGCCTCTACCTGTGTTAATTTTTAGGTTCACATAGACTCTGCTCTGCAAAAAAGGAAAAAAAAATGATTCACTTCCTGTGATGTAAAATTACCGTAATTTATATTTTTAGTAATTTACGGTGATAATTTACGGGTTTTAATTACCAAAATTAATTACCACGGTAATAAATTTTTTGTCGTAAATTACAGTGGTAATTTACCGTAATATATTTTATACACATACATGACTAATATTGACTTCGAAATGAAATTAAGGTGTGTGTCTGTGTCGAACATAGAATTATTTGTTACTAAATATAATTTAAATTTAGGTTTAAGTAATATAAAACGCGTAAGAAAACAAAAACATCAAATGAAATAAAACTTAAGTTCCTCGTACTTTGTATAAGAAAATTTATTTAAATTTTATAAGAATTATGTTTTATTAATTATATTATGCATATGTTACGTTGGCATTTCACAATGAGCTGGACTAAATGAGATCTCTAAATCAACTATTTTATCTAGTTCAGTTTCGCTATCTATTTCAGACCAGTCGGATTTATATTCAGATTCACACTCCAAAGAAAATTTTAATGAACCGGATGAACATTCCGCTATATTTAAATTTTGTCTGATATAAACATTTGTTAGTCGATTCCTTTTATTTGTATTGACATTTCCATACGTTAATAAGCTTTGTTCTGTGGCAGCAGTTGACAGTGGGCAGTTTAATACTTCTACAGCTACTTTGTTTAACTTTGTTGTTAAACAAATCGATTTCCCCCAAGTCACTGCTAACATTTTTCCATTTTTTAGACTGGTCCATACAAAATCTTTAGCAAATAGGGCTTCTTTAGATCTATAAATGGCAATACTTGTCTACAAGTAAATTCCAGCTAGCTGTCATGTTTCTTTCATTTTCTGTTGTAATTGACATTTTTTTCTAAGCCTATTTCATCAATTAATTCGGATATAATGTTGCACATGAAAGTTGCTTCATGACGAGCTGCTTTCGTATCTACCATTTTATATAACACAGGCTCAGGTATGGTAAGAATAGGATTACCATATTACAATATACAATTTCCTGATATTCCTAATGAATATTCCGGACAAATTTTTAAAAATCCGAACAAAATAAAACTTCAACTTGAAATAATTACTGTTTTATTTAAAAAAGTACCTACATATCATCAAAAACTAAGAACAAACAATTCCTCAGTTACAAAATCTTGAAATTACCGTAAGGAGGACATTAACTATAGATTCATTGCGAATATTAGACCAACCATCAATTTGAATCCCTACCGTGTTAGCAGTATGAATTTTTTCGTTCAGGGACTTTTTTACACGATCATATTCAGTGTTTAGTAATTTATTTGATAACTGATGCCTTAAGGGAAGTTTTAATGAAGAGCAGTTATCCAATGCTTATTTTCACCGAAGTTCGGCGTCTTTTTCACGAAATATGGTAAATTACAAGAAAATGCCGTATATAATGGTAAATAACGGTAAATAATGTAAATTTTTTACCATCAAAATCGGTAATTTACTTTGTAAATTATGAGTAAATTACTGTAATTTATTTCTGATTAATTACGGTAAATTACCACGGTAATTTATCGGTAATTTACCAGTTCACATATCTAATCATGGTAAATAATGTAAATTTTTTACCACAAAAATCGGTAATTTACTTTGTAAATTACGAGTAAATTACTGTAATTTATTTCTGATTAATAACGGTAAATTACCACGGTAATTTATCGGTAATTTACCAGTTCACATATCTGATTATGGTAAATAATGTAAATTTTTTTACCACAAAAATCGGTAATTTACTTTGTAAATTACGAGTAAATTACGGTAATTTATTTCTGGTTAATTACGGTAAATTACCACGGTAATTTATCGGTAATTTACCAGTTCACATCTCTGTTCACTTCTGAAGATACTAATAGTGACAGTACCTAAGTGTAATATGAACGCAAAAAAGTGCTGAATATTTATTTGCTACATAGGACTTTGAATTTTTAGTTTTCTTTTTACGGCTTGACTTTTGGTGCAAATATGATAGACATGTTTCAAAAATCTACAATTACGTGTTTGTTTTTAATTTTTCATGCATTTTTTATAAATAAATATTTTTTATGGACCTGTTGTCCTATATAAATATATATTAAGGTACTATAATATACGTCCCTAATATACACAAAGTATATCTCTCGCTATTTCTATAGAGTGCGACTGGGCCTCCAGCCATCTTAATGTTCAGGTTCACTGAGACTCCGCTGTAATTTATATAAGGACTCTACAGCAGAGTCTCAGTGAACCTAAAAATTAACAAGGCGGGAGGCCCAGTCGTATTATATGGATATACAGGGTGTTTCTAAATACATGCGACAAAATTCAGGAGGTGATTGCTCGTATGAAATTAAGATGGGTCTTTCCTATAACAAAATTTTCTCAGCCCACTCCTTTCTGAGATATCACCCTTAAAAAGTAAACACGGTAAATGAATTGTCATTAAAATCAATACAAATTTCATATAAAACTGGTTATAACGCATGAAATACTCTGTATAATCACATACTATTTGGTATTGTTATAATGGGAAAAGCGGGGCAAATTCAAATATAAAATAAAAAAAAAGGTGTCATGTTAAATAAATGTAATTTTGATATGTATCACTTTTCTGGAGAACCCAGAACGATAAAAATTATTTTTAAATTATTACCTTCTCTATTGTACATTTCGCTGTGAAAATAGATTGAAAAATATATTAGTTTTGGCTCTACAGATCAAGGCGATACCAGTGTCCCGCCCTATATGATGCTTATAATATTTATTTTAAATTAAAACATGTGGTCCGACTGACTAAGTTGTTTTATCCTTAGGTTACATAAGTTAATAAAAAGTGGCAACATTGCTTGGAGGCTCAGTAAATACGTTTTATTTAGTTAGAGGAGGCGCATTAACATAAACAGCTCTAAAACATATGTCAAATGTATATAGTGGACGTTACGTTGACCTATCCAACTAATGGTGGTTGAATTAGTCTTTACAAATAACGGTGTATATAATGGCGTATATACGGTGGAGTTTAGGTAGGCCATTTATGGAATGGAGTCCCAGTAATGCCACGTAGCTAGATATATATGTATGTATGTATGTATGTATGTATGTATGTATGTATGTATGTATGTATGTATGTATGTATGTATGTATGTATGTATGTATGTATGTATGTATGTATGTATGTATGTATGTATGTATGTATGTATGTATGTATGTATGTATGTATGTATGTATGTATGTATGTATGTATGTATGTATGTATGTATGTATGTATGTATGTATGTATGTATGTATGTATGTATGTATGTATGTATGTATGTATGTATGTATGTATGTATGTATGTATGTATGTATGTATGTATGTATGTATGTATGTATGTATGTATGTATGTATGTATGTATGTATGTATGTATGTATGTATGTATGTATGTATGTATGTATGTATGTATGTATGTATGTATGTATGTATGTATGTATGTATGTATGTATGTATGTATGTATGTATGTATGTATGTATGTATGTATGTATGTATGTATGTATGTATGTATGTATGTATGTATGTATGTATGTATGTATGTATGTATGTATGTATGTATGTATGTATGTATGTATGTATGTATGTATGTATGTATGTATGTATGTATGTATGTATGTATGTATGTATGTATGTATGTATGTATGTATGTATGTATGTATGTATGTATGTATGTATGTATGTATGTATGTATGTATGTATGTATGTATGTATGTATGTATGTATGTATGTATGTATGTATGTATGTATGTATGTATGTATGTATGTATGTATGTATGTATGTATGTATGTATGTATGTATGTATGTATGTATGTATGTATGTATGTATGTATGTATGTATGTATGTATGTATGTATGTATGTATGTATGTATGTATGTATGTATGTATGTATGTATGTATGTATGTATGTATGTATGTATGTATGTATGTATGTATGTATGTATGTATGTATGTATGTATGTATGTATGTATGTATGTATGTATGTATGTATGTATGTATGTATGTATGTATGTATGTATGTATGTATGTATGTATGTATGTATGTATGTATGTATGTATGTATGTATGTATGTATGTATGTATGTATGTATGTATGTATGTATGTATGTATGTATGTATGTATGTATGTATGTATGTATGTATGTATGTATGTATGTATGTATGTATGTATGTATGTATGTATGTATGTATGTATGTATGTATGTATGTATGTATGTATGTATGTATGTATGTATGTATGTATGTATGTATGTATGTATGTATGTATGTATGTATGTATGTATGTATGTATGTATGTATGTATGTATGTATGTATGTATGTATGTATGTATGTATGTATGTATGTATGTATGTATGTATGTATGTATGTATGTATGTATGTATGTATGTATGTATGTATGTATGTATGTATGTATGTATGTATGTATGTATGTATGTATGTATGTATGTATGTATGTATGTATGTATGTATGTATGTATGTATGTATGTATGTATGTATGTATGTATGTATGTATGTATGTATGTATGTATGTATGTATGTATGTATGTATGTATGTATGTATGTATGTATGTATGTATGTATGTATGTATGTATGTATGTATGTATGTATGTATGTATGTATGTATGTATGTATGTATGTATGTATGTATGTATGTATGTATGTATGTATGTATGTATGTATGTATGTATGTATGTATGTATGTATGTATGTATGTATGTATGTATGTATGTATGTATGTATGTATGTATGTTCTAAAATGATAAATATAACATAGACTCTTTTTGATAATGATTACAATTAATTAATCTATTTATTTAAAATATAGGACAAATAAAAAACCACGTATGGTAACAAAATATATTAACGAACAAGGAATGGTACTCATTTTCTAACAGTATAATCAGGGGCGGTTCCTCCATTGGTTCATTTGTGCAGTGAACACTCAGTTAAATTTCATAAAAACACATTATTTTAAAATTACATAAATAACATAAAAATATAAATTTAATTTTAATATTTTTATTTTCATACGTGTTAATCTATATTTTTTGGTTCATCATTGCTCTCTGGGTGATCGCGTCTCTGTGGCATAATATACCTATGTATACCGACTACGGTGGTGTAGGTGTCTACGGCGCGGCATTCATTTGTCAGCCAATTTTCTGGTAAAACGAGACACGGTTTCAGATCTTACGGAAGACCATGTGAATTTATTTGCATGGTTCTTTATAGGATTTGATGGATGTCATATTAACAGAAATTTAATTCTTGTTAATATGACATCCAGATTATTAAAATTAAAAAAATCACCATGCGCTACCGTTTTCGATGATGTGGGTGGGGTTTTCCTCACCTGTAAGTCAAATGGCACTATCAAGCATCTTTAAGTCGCCCAGGAGCGCTACGGCAAATAATAATAATAGCCGTCCCTTTCCCCGCACAAGCTCAGCTTTTGGGATTGAAATTCACTCGTAAGGGGGTGAATTAGGGAGAGTATTATTATTATTATTATTATTATTATTATTATTATTATTATTATTATTATTATTATTATTATACCGTGTCTGTGGCGCATTATGATGAGTGAGCCTAACACGAGTGAGACGATTTGGCGAATACATATAGCTAAAAAGAGAAGACAACACGCCAACAGATTCTTCAAACTGTCAAAGAACACATTAATTGGCGCGCCACTCACAAACAGGGTTGCCAGCCTAGTACAATTCACAATTGTGCGGTGCAGCCACTACTGGTATTCAATGGTGCTGCGGTGCTAAAGTACCAATGAAATAAGTGGAAACACAATATAAAACTTTTATTAAATATCATGAATTTAAAAGGAAATTTTTGATTATTAATTAATACACATATAATGGGGTATTGCATATGAACAGGGTGGCCATTTGAAAACAAAACAAAGCCATTTACGAAAAAAACGCTTGAACTCGTCAATTTTTGATTTTAGGGGGAAACTTTTTTTGCTAGTTTTACCCCCTGAACGGAAACCATCTGTCGGGGGTAAAACTTACCCCTAAAATCTTAAATGGAAAGGGCGTCGAATAATGGCTTAATTTTTAGTTATTTTTACATAGATTATAACCCCCGAGTTTTAAAACGCTACTGTCTTCCTAGCCATGATCTTTTAACGATTTTTATTTTTTGTGAAAGCTTACCAATTACTCAAGTAAATTCTGGAAGTGCTGACCCTGTGCCTCCATACAGTAATAGAGGTTTTGTTCAAAACGCTTTCGGAAATTTTGAAGCATCTGTGGGGTGATCTGAAGACATTTATCAATTATCTGTTGTCGCAGATTTTTCAGTGATGTTGGCTGGGTGGCATACATTTTAGTTTTCAAGTGGCCCCATAAAAAAATATAACGAGCTTACATCCGGAGACCGTGGGGGCCACTCAATACTTACTCTTTTTTCGACCTAGAAACGTTTGATTTAAATACTGACGAACAGTGCTGGAATATTAAGTTATTTGCTATATACCTCCTACTGATCGTCATTCTCAATCAATTCTAGTAATGCTGGATAAATGGTGTTTTCTAATAATTCCAGATACATTTCTGCGGTTAAAGTTCCAGGTAAAAAAAGGGGCCAATCATACGGTTACCAAAAATGCCAGCCCAACACGTTGAAAAGAAATTGCTGATCATTTATTGCCCTTTCAGTCATAATTTTACAAAATTGTAATCGCCTATCAAAATAGTCTTCGTTAATTTCTTTTATTAGATGTATTTTGTAGGTATGAAATTTGTGTTTTTTTTAATATCTTCTGAATGCTACTTCTCCTAATACCAGATGTTATCGCCAACTGTTTTGGACTCAATGTGGGTTCTTGAACAACATGCCCCTAAATCGCCACCTTTGTAGCTTCACTTACTACAACATTTTCCATTTCACGTTATTTGTTAGTTACTGATCCCGTTTCTCAACATTTTTCGAAATATACTTTCGATAGACTTGCGAATTTTGTCTATTAAATTTAATTGCAATTGAGTAAACCATTATCACTGATATGCCACTTTTATGCCGACTCTACAACGAAATAAACTAAACTACTTTACGGCGACCAAAGAATGTCATCTGATAACAATTATTGAAAGCCACAGGAATAACACTAGAATTGTTACAAATAATTCGTTTATGGTAATGTAAAAATTTATGTTAAACCGGTTTTGTACTTTTGGTGAACCACTATATGGGCTACATAGATAGTAGCGATGTAAAACTTAGGGGTTATTATCTAGACAAAAATACCTGCAAAATAAGATTTCATTCGACCCATCTTTCCATTTAAGATTTTACTGGTTAGTCTTACCCCGATAGAGGGTTTCCGCTCAGGGGGTAAAACTGGCAAAAAAAATGTTTCCCCTAAAAGTAAAAATTGACGGGTCCGATCGTTTTTTGGTAGATGACCTGGTTTCTCGCCAGCACTACTAGAGAGCTATTTCTGACTTTAAATGAACGTTTTCTTCTGTGCTTGATCGGGAGCAACTTTCAAATTTTGTCCCATCTCCCCTCAAGCATTTGCTCAATAGCATATGTACAGAGCTCTTGTCTTAATAATTGTAGACTGTTATTAGTCGTTATTTTTTGACTGTTATACACTAAGAATAATAAACCCTTAAGTTCAAATTCAACGTGTCACAAAAAATACAGCTGCGAACGATCATATTTTATCGAGGCATCCTGTAGCTATACCAACCTGGGCCACGATAGCTTCTTCATTTTACTTATTGGCACTTTTTGTTTACGATGTGCTATGGGTGCTCCGCACCCAGTTTAAAACTGCTCTGGGTGCTTGCGCACCCGGAGCCCCCGGGTATTCGGCGCCTATGGTTATAAGTATTATTATTACAATTGATAAATAATAAAGGGTTGTAATTAACTGAACAGTATTTAATTCATTATGTACAGTATAAATATTACAAAAAAAAAAATATTGTAAAAAACTCAGTACTTTTATAAAATATGATGAGTAAACATTAAATTTTGTAGCAGTAAAATTACTATTTGGCCTGTATTTCTATGTTCACTTTTGTAATTATAATGGTCAGTAAAAATTATTGAAATGTCAGTATGAATTAGCCGGTAAAAATTCTACAAATGGTCAGTAAGAATTAATAAATGGCCAGTATACAGCAGTCGGTAATAATTTTAAAAATGTGCATTAAATAAGTAGTATTATGTTTTTAGATCGAGTGTTTCATGTTTTTGAGCTACCGGTTTGCAGCAAAGAAGAAACTGAAGATTTTGTTTTCTGTTTAAAACAATTAAGTCTGCCTGTCAGGATATATTTCAAAAATCAATTGCCCCAAAATACACTTGCGTATCGGGGACAACACTAATGACACTAATGATTTGTAATTATTTTTACTGACCATTTATTATTTTTACTGACCATTTATTATTTTTACTGACCATTTATTATTTTTACTGACCATTTATTTTTATACTGACCATTTATTATTTTCATCGACCATTTAATATTATACTGGCCATTTATTATTATCCCCGACCATTTATTATCATACTGACCAACTGAAATAAAATACTGGAAAAATGTACTTGCCATAAAATTTAAATAATGATCATTTAATTTGTGCCCAATAAGGGTGGATATATCAAACGCAAAAAATTTAAAGAGACAGGTCTTACTCTAAAACATATTTCTTTGTTTAAATAAAAACCATTCATTTTTCGATATAGTGGAAGGGATAGTTCCCCATTCTTCTCAAAATTAGCGAGTGCCCTCAGGCTTGTATATTATGAATATTAATATGAATTGCATACTAAGTACTTTTCAATTACCCTATACAGTACCTCTCATTACTCCATTCACATTGAAATGCAATGAGTGTAGCTACCTTGTATACAATATAGTAATTGCTATGCATGAAGTGTAATGAGTTTAATTTAAGTACCTCTGGGTTTTTACTATTGTAGCGTACATAGCGTTTTGTATCCTAAGTACATTCTAAATAATAGACATATTTGTTTTTCATAAATGGGAGATGAAGTCCGCACATCCTTGACTCTCAAGCACCATGATTAGAGTAAGGAACCGGCCGGGCGCAAGCATACACAGTAAAGGAGCAGCAAGAGTTCTAAAACAAGCCCCATGTTAAATCCCATAAGAAATCGCTAAGGTTCATTCTGGCAATTTTGACGGTGACGTCACACGTCGAGAATCATCAACTAACTTGTCGAGCCACCAACGGGGGAGTGGGGGAAGCGGCGGAGTGGGGGAAGCGGCGGAGTGGGGGGAAAGGGGTTAAATATCCTTTAACGTCGAATAGAAAAATCATACCAAAAGGGCCTTAGCACGTATCTTCACTGCTATTGGTCCGATTTAAAGGAGAAAAACGGCATTACGTAGAGAACGTAGTATAGATTAACGTAGAAGAGAAAAATCATGCGCAGAACGAAAAGCCACAAGGGCCTTAGCGTGTATCTTCACTGCTATTGGTCCGATTTAAACGGGAAAAATGGCATAACGTAGAGAACGTGGTATAGATTAACGTCGAATAGAAAAATCATGCGCAATGCCACAAGGGCCTTAGCACGTATCTTCACTGCTATTGGTCCGATTTAAACGGGAAAAAACGGTATTACGTAGAGAACGTGGTATAGATTAACGTCGAAGAGAAAAATCATGCGCAGAACGAAAAGCATGTATGACATGGTCCAATTCAAACGGGAAAAACGGCATTACGTAGAGAACGATTAACATCGAATAGAGAAATCTTGTGCAATGTCAAAGGGGCCTTAGCATGTATCTTCACTGCTATTGGTTCGATTTAAACGGGAAAAACGGTATTACGTAGAGAACGTGGTATAGATTAACGTCAAACAAAAAAATTATTCGCAGTGACAGGTCGAAAGGGCTTAAAACTAATATCTCTGTTATTGTTGGTCGGATTCAAAAGGGAGAAACGGCATTATGAAGAGAACGATTAACGTTAAACAGAAAAATCATGCGCAGAACGAAAAAGACAGAATGGCTTTAGCATGTATCAAGTGGTCCGATTCAAACGGGAAAAACGGCATTATGTATAGGAACGATTAACGTTGAAGAGAAAAAACATGCCAGAAGGGCCTAAAACTTATATCTTTATTTCTATTGGTCCGATTCGAACAGGGCAAACGGCATTCGGCGTAAACTGTCATCCAGCTGTTAGTTCCAACGAAAAAATTGTCATCAAAGACACAGGGGCATTAACGGATCGTTGTTGTTGATGTTTACCTTGAACTGTTATCTAGCTGAAATTATCATATCATTACTACCGGTAAAAAACAATAAAAATAATATTTCTCTATTTTTGACTTTTATTTTGAGTGGGTAAAAAAAGCAGAAGTCTTTAATATTATTATTTTATTTATAAAAAGAAATTATTTTTGTTAACATAGTTTTTGATTCAATATGCTATCATCAGGACATGGTACTCCAAACAGATTCCAGCTGGTTTCCTGCTTCTACAACTTTTCTTGTATATTCGCTATATTTATAGTAGGTATTTTGATAGAACAAGTATATATGTTCATCTATATATCTAAATGCAGAAGTTAGATCTCCAGGAATTCCAGGAAACAGATCTCTTGTTCTTCCCCGATTAAGTATTTCTCCAGTTTCATTAAATTCAATGTATATATCATTGTTGTACAACAGGTACATCCGCCCGCTGTTTGTTTGAAATAGAGCATTAATAACTTTAATATTTTTAATTGGTAGATTAAAACTATGTTGAATGTTTAAATTAGGACACGCCACTACGTACACCATTTGTTTACTGATTGTAACCAAGTCTCCAACAGAGTTTTGAAAAATATGTGAAATGTGAGATTTGAGCTCTCTAGGAAGGTAATCGACAATAAGTTCTGATGTGAGTGGAATATGCATATAATTTAACTCTAATTTCCACAAAAAGCTTTCGTGGCCTACATAACTAGGAAAGCTTTCTGCCGTTGCTAAAAACATGAAGTTAGGTATTTTAATATTACATAAATTTGTAGACGATTTTTGCGATGGAATGTTGGGCATTATATTTGACTCCGTTGTAGCTGTAGTTGGTTTTATAGTTGTGGTGGTAGTTGGTTTTGTAGTTGTGGTGGCAGATGTTTTCCTGGTGGTAGCAGGTTTTGTAGCGGTTTCAATCATCATTTTAAAAATATTTGGAGGAATTTTAGCAAATTTTTGACGAATTCCATACATGGATTCCATGCCTATTACATCATCTTCATCGAGTGGCCTATTTTCTTCTTGATACCAAGGATAAATAATTGCATTTTTATTACTACTATGCCCTAAACCAAGTGCATGTCCAATTTCATGAACAAGCACCATAAATAAGTTGTATTGTTCTTCAGGTGTTTCCCATCTCCTATATACCACGGTTCTTCTTCATCAATATGAATCTCGATGCTTGTGTCATTACTAGGAAAATATGTGTGAGCGAGTTCTCCTCCTGGACCATCAAACTTAAATTTACATTCATGATTTCCTTGACAATTAAAGCGAGTGTTATGATTCCTTTTTGTAACGAAAATCGCAATATCTGCGCTTGGATTAGGTATGCGAACAGTTTCAAATGTTAGAGTAGTATTCTGCGCCCATATATCAAAAGCCTTCTTAGCTATTTCAAAATACCTTGTATGCCGTCCCGCTTGAGGAAAGTACCACTTTTAATGTTTTTTGTTCCATTTGGAATGCACAGTAAAAGAATTATCGCCCTGAGTACATCTAAGGCTATTTATTAAACGAACGGTTTCTTTGTTTAATTTTCCATCGACCGGAAAATTATTGGTTTCTTGAAAATCTATCAATGCACTAGTAATATCAGTAAGACCATTTTCACTTTTATTTATGTAGCCGAAATGTTGTAAATATGTCAGAACCTCATCTTGAGTTGTAGCAGTAGCAGAGCATACCGATACAAGAAAGAAAAAAGAAAGCACGTCTGTATTCTTACACATTTTGAATGATAATGAACACTTATCATACAATATATCTAAATAAAACAAAACCAGTTTTTAAAAAATCATTTATTTAAATCATTAATTACAGAAATTTTATAAAAATGAATGTACTCCCTTAAAGCATGATTTAACAAATCATTTGGAAGTATATCACACATTGAGCATAAAATTTGTAATGGGTAATCACGTGTTTTACAAAAATCGATAATATTATTGTAATATAAGAAGAAATTAAGTTCTTCTAATGCAGCCACTCTATTGGACACCAATTGTTTGTTAATTTCAAGAATTTTCTGCACTTCCTCTTTACACAAATAGTATTCAACGCCATGTTTCTTCACAACCAAGAATTTAATGTCGTCATAAACCAGTTGCGTAATCATACAATAATCGCCACATGAAAACGTTATGGGGTCATACTCGTCTGGATATGTAGGCAAGTCTTCCTCGAAAAAATCATCCATCTTTTGTCTGAGAATATCAACAAAAAGAGCCCATTCGAAAGTTCCAAATGATATTTTAGTAGACCTAAAGTGTTGAGCTAAAATGATTGCTGGAGTAAACGATCTCGCTGGACTTACACCGCATCGAATGTCGTATCCTGATAACATATATGAGGTTTGAAGTAGGTAATGCATCTCACGTTTTGCAGCATCTTCATAGGATTGTACAATTTTGTCAAGTTCTTCGGAAGGTTGTCGCCTAAACTTTTCGAAAAATTCATCGAGTTCTACATCAATATCATCCATATTACTATCGGACATTTCACTCTCGACTAATACTTCGATACCACTGTCTTGGCTACACATGATTACTAAAGTACAAACTGACAATGCTGCTCTTATTTATAGCCCCCAATATATAAAATCCGGTTTCGACTGACGTAGGCCCGTAGAAATTTGTTTGTGAACCTTTACAACATCATCGTTTTTGATCCAACTGTTACCTTTTAGCCCCAACCATTTAACGTACATTTTATTTCCTTTGCGTTTAAGAATCTTCTCCACCAAGTAGATATTAGAATTTGCGGTTTTCTGTAATTCTTCTTCGTAGAATGCGCCTTTGATTGGTGCACCCTCTATGTCCTCTAGAAGATAGGTAGCGGGATTGGTTATCTTACATTTTGCAACTTTAAATAATTCTGCAGTCCAATTGGGCGTATAGCTTTTTTCAAAAACGTGTTTCGCTTTACTAATGCGTACAATGTCGCCAACTTTAAGTTTTCTAGGCCCTGCAATTTTCAAGTGAGAAAATTTTTGTTTCAAAATATATTTTTTGTATGTCTTGTTTACCTGCGTAGGCTTACACCCAATCGTTCTATGTTTGGTTTCATTATATTCTTTTGTTAGGTTAGGTAAGGCGTCAAGCCACTTGTATGTTCCAATTAAACTAAAGTATTTATATAATTTCGATTTTAAAGTTCTTATTGCTCTTTCGGCAATTGCAGCTTTGACAACACTGTATGAATTATAATGATTAATGTTGTATTTTTTCATTAAATTTTGAAATTTTGTATTGAAAAATTCGGTTCCTTGATTTGTTTGTAAATTTTTTGGAACCCTTTTGGTGTGAGCGAGAACATCGGTAAACGCTTTGGTTATTTCTTCACCTGTCTTTGTCTTAAGTGGGCGTGTCTACATAAATTTCGAAAAACAGGCTATTATAACCATAATCATTTTGAAATTTTTATTTTGATGCGCATAAGGACGCATTTCAGCCAAATCCATTTGCCATAGATCATCCAAACCTTTAATAATTGTACGACGTCTAGGATAGTTTTTACGAGCAGGTCGGTGCAACTCGTTAACAAGTTGAATCTTTTCCTTTGACATGATGATTGATGTAAATTAAGGTGTTGCAATTAGTTTTGTAAAACGTGATTGTAAGCCGTTGATATTCAAGTCAATTTCTGAAAATTGTACATTTGCAGTTTCACGTAGTAATAATAAGTCCTTTTCATTGGTTTTCGTTATCTGATTGGTGCTTTGTAAAGTGTTTAGCAATACTTTTGGTTTATTTTCATTAGTTTTTGTAATTTTCTTAATGCCATGCGGTCTAGGGTGATATCTCTTAATATCCCCCCAAAGACTTAAATTTGTCAAATCTCTTAAAACTTGTTTTTTATCTTCATATAATTTTATGTCTCTTCTATGTTTTTGAACTTTTATACCAAACTCTTCAATTCTACGTCTATTCTCTTTGCTAGACATCTTAATACTGAATATAGAATAGAAGCACCTATTTACTTTATTCAACTAAATAATAACTTATACCCCCACCACAAAATATGCCCCCATATTTGATGTATCACACATAGTTCTAGCACGTCATCAATTTTAAAATGCCGTTTGAATGACATATTCATTATAAGCATGTTGCAATACATTACATTACTCAAAAATTAAAAAAATCGGAGACATTAATTCAAAAAGTGTCAATAAGACACAACGAATGGTAAATTCATTATTAGTATGTCACGTGTCATTTCCCTTTCAAAAATCATGAGAATCGGAAATATGAAAGATGGTGGGATACCGGTAGTAATGATATGATAATTTCAGCTAGATAACAGTTCAAGGTAAACATCAACAACAACGATCCGTTAATGCCCCTGTGTCTTTGATGACAATTTTTTCGTTGGAACTGACAGCTGGATGAGAGTTCACGCCGAATGCCGTTTTTCCCGTTCGAATCGGACCAATATAAATAAAGATATAAGTTTTAGGCCCTTCTGGCATGTTTTTTCTCTTCAACGTTAATCGGTCGTATACATAATTCCGTTTTTCCCGTTTGAATCGGACCACGTGATACATGCTAAGGCCATTCTGGCTTTTTCGTTCTGCGCATGATTTTTCTGTTTGACGATAATCGTTCTCTTCATAATGCCGTTTCTCCCTTTTGAATCCGACCAACAATAACAAAGATATTAGTTTTAGGCCCTTTTGAACTGTCACTGCGAATAATTTTTTTGTTTGACGTTAATCTATACCACGTTCTTTACGTAATGCCATTTTTCCAGTTTGAATTGGACCAGTAATGTCTGAGAAACACGCTAAGGCCCTTGTGGCTTTTCATTCTGCGCATAATTTTTCTATTCGGTGTTAATCTATACCACGTTTTCTACGTAATGCCGTTTTTACCGTTTAAATCGGACCAATAGCAGTGAAGATACGTGCTAAGGCCCTTTTGGTATGATTTTTCTATTCGACATTAAAGGAGATTTAATTCCCCCACTCCCCCCACTCCGCCGCTTTCCCCACTCCCCGTTGGTGGCTCGACAAGTTAGTTGATGATTCTCGACGTGTGACGTCACCGTCAAAATTGCCAGAATGAACCTTAGCGATTTCTTATGGGATTTAACATGGGGCTGGTTTTAGAACTCTTGCTGCTTCTTTACTATACACGGCATAAATATCGAGGCAGGAGCTTAGAAAAAGTGGGTGATTTAGTACCCACTGTAATAAGTCTAATTGCATAGTAATAAACTTTCAATGTGTAATGAGCATCACAAGTACTTTTCAATACTCTATTCACATGTAGGTACATTGTATACAGGGTGAGTAAGGAGAAGCGCACCAAACTCTAGGAGTATATTATACACGTGAAAATAATGTAAAAAAACTCATATGGTCTTATCCGATTTTCACTTGTTTTCAAGTTATAGCATATTAACAAATAAACAAATTTACACATAAAAATTCTCTTAATCATAGCGTTCTTTCAATAAGGGCCATTCGCTTCGCTAGAAGTTAAGAAATAAGCTAAGCTTAAAATGACATTGTCATTTTAAGCTTGGCTTATTTCTTAACGACTAGTGGTGCAAATGGACCTAAATATTCAAAAATACCGCTATTGACTTCTAAATATTTTCTGCTTCGTCTACGAAGAGCGTTTGTTGCTCTCCTAATTGATTCATTTCTTTCTTCTTTAATATGGGCTGCAGTATTCTCAATTCGTCTAATTAGTGCATCCAGTGTGTCCACTTTTATTTTGTAGACTTCATTTTTTATCCAGCCCCATAAACAAAAATCTAATGGTGTGAGGTCTGGAGATCTTGCAGGCCAATTAATAGGACCTCCACGGCCAATCCAACGCCCTGGAAAACGTGCGTCCAAATGTTGCTTGACCTGACGAGCGACATGTGCAGGAGCTCCATCGTACTGATAGTACATCTGCATTCTAATATTTACAGGAACATCCTCTAGCAGGCCTTGTAATTCATTTTGTAAAAAATTTAGGTAGTTGTCTCCTGTGAGACGATTCTCCAAAATTAAAGGGCCAATTAAATAACTGTCAACCATACCACATCACACGTTTACAGAAAACCGATGTTGAAAATTGCTTTCGACTGTTGCGTGGGGATTTTCGTCTGACCATACATGATAGTTACGAGTATTATTAATGCCATCACGTTTAAATGTAGCTTCATCCGTAAAGAATATACTCGATACAACACGATGATTATTATTTATCCACCGACAAAACTCCATACGGTTAGCCTAATCCTGTGGTTGTAGGTGCTGTACTCTATGTACGTGATAAGGATATAAGCTTTGCTCGTGGAGTGTGTTTATCACTCTTTTTTGTGGAATTCCCAATTGAGTGGCAATTATCCGTGAGCTAGTAGTTGCATCTTCTTCTACTAGATGCAGAATATTGTCTACTTTTACAAAACCTTGTCGAGTAGCGCGTTTAGATGTTATGAAAGCACTGGGAAGCTTACCAGTCTCGCACAATTTGTTGAAAACTCTAATGAATACGTTTTTATCAGGATGTTTTCGGTGTGAAAAACGTTGACGATATTCTTCAGCAGCAGCTGTAGCATTTCCATTACAGAAACCATAAACAAACACCATATTTGCATATTATGAATTTGAATAAGTATCTGGCATTTTGCAACACTAACAATTAGATAAATTCGAAATTAAACGTTCAGTTACTGTTCACTGTACACTGACAGTTCATCAGAACGTCAGAATTATGAAATGCCTTTAGGCCTTGAACATATGGCATACTTTGATAATGTTAAAATTCAGAAGTGGAAAGCTAGATGAACATTTTTAATTACGCCATAACTTGAAAACAAATGAAAATCGGATAAGAACATATGAGTTTTTATACATTATTTTTACGTGTATAATATACTCGTAGAGTTTGGTGCGCTCCTCCCGACTCACCCTGTATAGTGTGTATATCATGTGTAATAAGTTATAGTAAATACTCCCCATTACTTCAAACCCAATGAAGCGGTATGAGTGTATCTTATGTATGGTAATTGCTATGTATATCATGAAGTGTAGTGAGTTTAATCTAAGTACCTCTCGGGTATCACTATTGTACCTTACAGAGCGTGAATATCGAAGGAGCTTAGAAAAGGTGGGGGATTTCTGAGAGAATATATAGTAGGATACGTATCCAAAAAGTTTCAACATCGTAAGCTTTCACAACATAAGGTTTCAAAACGGCTAAAAATATCTTATTTCAATACAAAATACATACAAAAACGGAAAAAAATAACATCAGAATAATTACAAGACACCAAAAATTTAAAACAAAAAATAAATAAAACGCAGACACATTGGCACACAACATTTTCAACTAAACTACCTATTATGTTTGGATTTAGTGTGGATCTACGTATAATACACAAACCTCGAACTCAGGTAAAAAAGGGCCGGGGTCCTTTAGGTATCTAGTTGGGCTAAGTTTAGTAGAAATATGTGTTTTTTATGGTCGCCATCTATAAGGAAGTTTAGGCAGTTCTTGTAGAGTAGGGTGATGACATTTGGTAGAACACTTTAATAGTTTCCGGTTTATTTATTGTGGGTAGAAAACTACTATTTTAAGAACAAAATAAGTAAATATTTGATGAAATATTCAGCTGTATATTATAATTACTAAAATATCGAATGTATATTGAATTAGTAGTCATTTATATACATATGCTAGGCTTTTTTTTTAATTGGATTCACAAAAATAATAAATAAATAATAAAAATAGTGAAAATGTATAAGGGTAATTGCGGTATAATACTAAGCATCTGTGGTAGAGCCACTGTAAATATTTTTTACTTTTAATTACATATAGTACACACATTATTTCATTAAAAATTTTTACAATTTTATTGTAAGTATAACTTGACCCATATTTGTTCCTTTAATAACGGCCATATATTGTTTCACATTATTACGATATGTGGATAATGTATTCCGCTAAGCACTGGCCTAAATCCGCCTTCTTAAAATCAAATGAATCCGTATTTTTACGAACTTGTTATTCTGGATTTTAAATTCCAACTTAGTTATTGTAAAATTCAATTTATTAAAACTAGTAAAAAAAAAAGTTTGCTAGCTTAGTCAGGAGGGGTCGGGTTGTATAAATAAGAGGCCAGGCTATATGGAGTATTCCGTTCCTTTAATTATATTTCTATAACCAGTTGTCAAATTGTTCCTTCTCGCCTCGTGCGTATTGTGCACATACTTTGATTTATTGTGCCATTGTGAGGTTAGAATGACGATACAAAAAAAATATAGGCTCTTCGTGTAACTTTCACCAAGACAATTCTAATTATGAATAGGGTAGTTGCCCCTCAAGTACGTACTCTTGGTTCACAGGTAAGGATTTGCAATATACAGTACTAATTAAATAACCTATAAAACTAATTTCAACAGAAAAGATACCCGATATGAGGGCCAAACCCTGCTTTAAAAACGATTATATATATTTACAAACGATTAGTAGGCTACTAATATATGATTAATCGAATGGTTCAAACAACTGATATTCACTATCTAAATTTGTAGACAGCGTATTAACTGGATGATCCGAATGAGGATTATCCTGGATATATTGTGGGCCTAATAAAATGGGAAGGTCCTACCTTAGTATTCCTGAAGGATATTCGGTAAGTCTGGTGTTCCTTATTTGATTAAATGACTGGTTACTATGGTTTTTCTTCCAGGATCATCCAGGGTATACAATATGTGTAGTGGAGTCTGGCACTGGTCGCTGTTGTGAAGTTTCCAAGTGATTTATATTTATATATCAATCTATTTAAGCCCACATTACAGAGTTGATATATATGATCCAGACAACTAGTTATCGGGAAGTTAAAAGTAAAACTAGTAGTTAACGAGGAGTCGATGTGAAGTTGAGTAGAAATTGTAGGTAACGTGAAACTTGCAGGCCAAAAACGGTGAAAACTATCTAAGTTTCTGAATATCTAACAATTTCATGTAAGTAGATAAATTAATTAAATATTTAATGTGAAAATAGCATAACAAAAGTAATCGAAGGTTCCAATATTAATCTTACAATTTCAAAGAGACTTACCTAAGATGGTGGGTGGCCTTATTGTAATATCTAATAATATTTGGGTAATCACTATCCCTAATTTTTAGGTTTATCCCCTATCCAACAATTTGGACAAGAATAAATAACCTCCAAATAATATTTTTGGGTTCTAAATGGACTTGCAGAATCCTTTTCAAAAAAGCAGATACAGAACCTTCTGCAGCCTAGCAAGTCGTGTTAGAAAGTTACCAAATCAACCCCAAAAAAGGTTAAAAGTCAGAGTCCAATTTCTCTTTAAAAATGTTGAATAAAGATACCTATCTCTTTCTATTTCTAAACAACTAGTATATGCCCATTGTCTAGCTTTGTCTAATAAGTTCTAACTGTACTATAGTTCATCCAGAACCAAATCTTGTCAATCTGGTGGATTGAATGACAATGACACGAGGACAAGTGACACAATAAACAAACCCTATCTATTATTAAAATAACTAGAATTATTATTACTTATTTTAGGATAGAAAATCTCAACGACAAGAGGAAAAATGAACAGAAGAATAGAAAAATGTAATTAACAGAATATTAAAATGGAAAATCTAATTAAAGAAGGTCAGTAACTTCAGGACTTAGATTATGGTTCTCCAAATATTAAAGGTATGTTTTATTTTAAATTTCAGGTAACCAGAATCAGCTGGGCGAGAGAAATTACTTTATTAAATGTCATCAGGCTTTAGATTTATTCTCTTTACAGGATATTTTATATAAATTATATTATATTATTAATATTAAACGTTTCATTTGCATAAGAGGTGCATTTTTCTCACTAGCTCGAAGAGTAATATTTAGTAGAAATTTTGAAACCGTAACAAGTATTATAAATACAGTGAAGGCAGCAGTCTTTGCCGCGAATATGATACATGTAAGTTGGACTTGCACAAATTTTGTGAGGAGCTAGTTACCTTAGGTATGAAGACTTTCTTAAAAGATATCTTACCATACATAACCACACAAATAAGGAGCAAACATGGATTAATGGAGGAGCCACAGTCAGATGATGAAATCGATTGTAGATTACTTATATATCTATATGTATAATTAGAATATAAATAATACAATATACACAGTTTTAATGTTTTTTATTTAAAAAAGGTAACATGTTATTATTTTTGTTAGAAGTGAACACAAGTATAATTTCAGATATAAAAAATAAAAGAGTTTGTATTTTATTGAAAAATGCATAGAAAATACAATATCTTTAACATAGGATTAAGCCTTTCATATATAGCCAAATATTTAATATGACTAGACATAATCTGCGCCTAATCATAGTTATTCTGACTGGTTATTACTAAGTATGGAAGCATTCCCATATCATGGGGCTGTCAGAATCTGTTCTCTGCAGGAGGTGCGAACAAGAAGACGAGGCCATCGAGTATATCCGCTACTATTGCCAACGCTTTTATTTATTAAAAGATTTGTGTTTGGTGAGTATCGGCTAATACCGGCCAATATAAGAGAAGCGCGCACCTCTTAGAGACGTTGTCAACTACATTATTTCATTTTGTATGACAGAAATGTTTCTATTCACAGCGATGCCATTTCAAATAATATTGACGTCACAGTGTACTTTAAATGGGAAATTTAAACTGCGGCCTTTACCAAACATACTACAAAAATTTGGTGGTGGAAGGTACGTACGCAAACTATGCGTTTTCGTTAATGACATATGTATTTCTTACTTAATATAAGCATATAATAGCTACATAAAAAATAGAACATACAGCAAAAATGCACTATCTTTCAGACAGGATTAGGCCTTTTCATATATAGTCAAATACTTGACTACGACTGGCCATTACCCAAGTATACCATCGAGTATATCCCCTTACGATTTATTAAAAGATTTGTATTTAGCGAATATCGGCTAACACCGACCGATATGAAATAAGCACCTCTTAGAGACGTTGTCACCTACATTAAATCTGTAGGCTGGCTCACGGAGCTTGGTGCATATCATCTTAGAAGGATGCACAATGGGCCCAAATGAAGCCTAAATGTCGTGAGGTAACCCACCCTCCATACGTTACATGTGCCTTTCATATATAAAAGACACCAAAAAAGTCAAATAACTGACATAAAATGAGTAAAGCTCAAAAACGGCTAAAAATAATTAATTTCAATACAAAATACATACAAAAATGGAAAATAACATCAGAATAATTACAATATCTTTCCTATGTGAAAGACACCAAAAATTAAAATTAAAATTTAAAATTTTTATAACTTTTGCGTCTACGATTTTAATTTCCTCGCGTTCCCACACACCTTTTAAGGTGCATATTTAATAATAAATATTGTATTTATTCTAAAAATTGTTGTTTTAATAATCTTTTTTTTTTATCAGAAACCGTTCAAGAGTAGTATAGAGAAATAAATTTGAATTTCTGATCTTAGAATTTGACGAAATAATAAAAAATAATTTATTCATTTAAAAAACTAAAAATATTGTTGTTTTGTTAAAGGTACATATTGGATTGTAATAAGTATGAGTAATTGTTTTTTATATAGTAGGTAGTAAGTAAAATATTTATTAAAAGCAGGGTTTTACCAAATCTCATCACCCTGCTCTATAAGAACTGCCTAAACTTCCTTATAGATAACGACCATAAAAAACACATATTTCTACTAAACATACCCCAACTAGATATCTAAAGGACCCCGACCCTTTTTTACCTGACTTCGAGGTTTGCGTATTAAACGTAAATCTTCACTAAATCCAAACATAATAGATAGTTTAGTTGAAAATGTTGTGTGCCAATGTGTCTGCTTTTTTTTTATTTTTTTTTTTTAATTTTTAGTGTCTTTCACCTGAGAAAGATATTGTTATTATTCTGATGTTATTTTTTTCCGTTTTTGTATGTATTTTGTATTGAAATAAGATATTTTTAGCCGTTTTGAAACCTAACATTGTGGAAGCTCACGATGTTTAAACTTTTTGGATACGTATGCTACTGTATATTCTCTCAAAAATCCCCCACCTCTTTTAAGCTCCTTCGATATTCACGCTCTGTACGGTACAATAGTTATACCCGAGAGGTACTTAGATTAAACTAACTACACTTCATGATATACATAGCAATTACTATACATAAGATACTTACACTTATACCGCTTTATTGTGTTTGAAGTAATGGGGAGTACTTACTATAACTTATTACACATGATATACATATTGAGTATTGAAAAGTACTTGCGATGCTCATTACACATTGAAAGTTTATAACTATGCAATTAGACTCGTTACAGTGGGTACTAAATCCCCACTTTTTCTAAGCTCCTGCCTCGATATTCATGCCATGTATGCTTACGCCCGGCCGGTTCCTCACTCTAACCATGGTAGTTGAGAGTCAAGGATGTGCGGACTTCATCCCTCATTTATGAAAAGAATTATGTTTATTATTTAGAATGTACTTAGGATACAAAACGTTATGTACGCTACAATAGTAATAACCGAGAGGTACTTAAATTAAACTCATTACACTTCTTGCATAGCAATTACTATATATACAAGGTAGCTACATTCATTACATTTCAATGTGAATGGAGTAATGAGAGGTACTTACGGTACTCATTACACATGGTGTATAGGGTAATTGAATAGTACTTACTATGCAATTCATATTAATATTTATAATATACAAGCCTGAGAGGCACTCGCTAAATTTTGTGAAGAATGGGGAACTATCCCTTCCACCCTGCTGGAGACTAGCGCTTCGCTATAGCTATGACGGTTGAGAGTCAAGGATGTGTTTAGATATGCCCCGACGTATTTCCCCTATGCTACAATAGTAATCACTGATGTACTTAGACTAAACTTATTACACTACATGATACACATAGTAATTACTATCTAAGAGGTACGCTCGTTACATGCTACCCGATATACATAGTAAATACTTATATCTATGTGTATGAAGTAATTACACTCATTACACTATGAAATTAATCTCATTGGGAGGTACTTGCTAATTGCGCGAAGGGTGGGGGTGGGTACTTAGGATAATTACTATTTACCTCTCATTACCTCCCGTTTAGAACTGGCCAATCACAAGTACTAATATTTCACCACAAACTTTAAATAATGTTAGGCAGGAGTTTTATAACACATTGGGTTATTGTCAAGAATTAGGTGTAGAACATTTTGAGCATATAATTAATCAAATTATTCAAGTATATTATGTATTTATTTTCATAAAGGAAATGATAAATAATTTCAAAATTTTACTCTGTGTTATTCATATAGATTATAAATATTATAGTTAGTAGAAGTTAGCCTAAGGAGCTTTCAAAAATATAAAATGATTCCATTAAAAAAAAGAGTACCGACAGTGCTATACTTACGTGAAACACCCTGTATATTTATATTTTCGTTCGGAGAAGGTACAATTTAGTTTAAAAGTTGACGTGTCCCAGCGTTATTTATAATTGGTTTTCACACTTTATAAAAAGTGTATTTTAATAATTCGCGTTTCGCGTGAGTTATATCACCCATACTAATGGAAAATATATTAAATATACAATTTTGCATAGTTAGCATTTTAGAATAGTTGTTTATATAAAAGTAGTTGTAATCAGTTCAAGAAGAGTTCCTAGTTAGCATTCAATATTTTTGTATTTTAAGTTAAATAAAAGTTTTTAAAAAATAATTTTCGGTTCGAGATTTCATTTCTGGCGCAGTCAGTAGGATAATTCGGGATTTATTCGTATCGAACGGATAGATTATTCGTTTTACCGATTAATTGAATTACGAACTTTCATTTAAAATAAAACAAAAAACTGTTGGTGAATAATTTACAAACTGTTGGTGATTAATTGTAAAGGTGGTTTATTTAGAAGACTTCAAGACTTGGGACACACATCGCCCAAATCTACAAGATTTACGGACTGGTGAAGACAGCATCGCAGATCCAGTGACGTTTTTTGGAACTATTTAATAATGATAGTTACTCTTTTATTGTAAGTACAATTTATGGAAGATTTTACTTTTGACGAATTAGAGAAACGTTTATTGCAATTAAAAATCGATTCACCTTCAACTGATCTTGATTCAGATTCAGATACTAATCCAAGAGAAGCAACTAATTTACAAGTAAAAAATAAAGTAACACATAATTTACAAGTAGGAACCAATAATTTAAAAGAACAAGTAATAACAAATAATTTACAAGGAACTAATAATTTACAAGAATTAAATATGGCTTTCAAACCTGAATTTCTTAATTGTATACCTGAATTCGATGGTAATCGTAATGATTTAAGTAGATTTTTAACAGTAAGTGAATCTTTGCTCACACAATTTTACGATAGAGAACATCCAGAAATTTTCAAAATACCTATTTATTAAATTCAATTATTTCAAAATTAAGGGATAATGCTGAAATGGTAGTTAATATTCAAAATTGTGCAAATTGGAACGATTTAAAAAATACTTTAACTAGAAAATTCTCTGATCAAAGAGATGAAGTTTGTTTAAACAGAGATCTTGTAATGTTAAAACAAAATCAAAATGAATCGGCATAGAATTATTATGATAGATGTTTACATATATTAAATTTATTATGTAGTTATGTTAACACATGAAATAACAGATGCAGCAAAAAATTTGAAACGACAATTATATCAAAATCTAACATTAAAAAAAAACATTTTTGTTAGGATTAAAAGAGCCCTTAGAGACAACAATAAGATGTATGAAACTAACCACACTTAGTGAAGCTTTACAATTTGTCTTGGAAGAAGGTAATGCTCATTATTTGCAAAATTCTTCTCGCAATTTTCAAAATAAAAACCCTTCTCGCAATTTTCAAAACCAAAATTCTTCTCGCAATTTCCAAAATCAAAATTATTCTCGAAATGTACCTGTACAAAACACATTCAGAAATTTTTGAAAACCTAATCCCAATCAAAGATCAAATTTCCAATAAAATAACACTAATTATGTTCCACCGAATCAAAATAGAAATTTTTCAAATAATTTTAACACCCCTAATGATTTTTTCTACAAACAAAGAAATAATTTTCCCTCTCAACCTTTTAATGTAAATTCAAGACCCATACAACGTAGTTACCCAACTAATGCTCAAGTTTTCGGACAAAATTATCGAAATAGGAATACAAATGTATTTAAACCAAATCAAAAAACAAATTTACCAAACCCTACACCTATGTCAGTATCAACTAGGAATACTGCACAAAATTATTCAAAAGGTCCTGGTCAACCTTCGAATTATTTTAGACATTCGGCGGGTCAGTCACCCAATTTTATTTCCGAAGAGTTATTTAACAGAACCTCTATGTAATTCATTAATTGAAAACCCTGTAAATCAATATAATAATGATTATAATGATCATGAAGAAGTTAATGATAATAAAGGTCAAACTCCAAATTTTCGGTAAAGGCCTCGGAACAAAATAGCTCGCAACAAAATCCCGTACACATTTCAATAAATTGTGCGGATTTAAGTAAATTACCCTATATAATTTTTCCTGAACATAATTTAAAAATGTTGGTGGACAGTGGATCCTCAAAATCATTCATTAACCCTGAAGCCGCTGAACGATTTTACCCCAATAATATAATAGATGAACCATTGGTTGTGACTACAGTTTTCCAAAAATCAGCACATAAACATAGTGTAAATATAAATGCTTCTAAAATTTTCAATCTCAATAATAATGAAAAATTAAAATTCTTTTTATTTAAGTTCCACAATGTATTTGATGGCTTAAAAGGCTTAGATATTATTAAAGTACTGCAAGCAAATATGTATTTTCAACAAAGACGTATTGTTACCCCATTTGCAAGTATACCATTTTATTATCATGTTGATGCTTCCAATTACCCTAACTATAATAACACAGTTTCAATTGAACCTAGAACTCAGCAAATAATTAAAATAAAGACCTCTATACAAAACGGCGATATAATTATTCGTTATCAAAAACTTAATAAATGTGAGATACCGGAATGTGTTACTACAGCAAAAGATGGTTACGCATTAACCACAATTATAAATAGAGATATCAATAACGATCACAGTACCGTAACACTTGATTTGTCAAAACCTATTTTGGTAGAAAAATTTGAAGAAAAAGAAATTTCTAATGTAGAAATAAACAATATTAATTATTCATGTAATAATAAAATTGTAAATTTAAAAAAGAATAAAACGAAACCTTACAGTTTAGAAATAGCATCCTTGGATGTAAACGAAAATGTTATTAACAAAACAGTTCCACAAAAGTTACCCAATTCTCATCCTAAATTGGATCAAAAAATAGACAAACTTCAAATATATAAATTAAAGTTTGATTTAAATAATAAAAAGTTTTCTAAAATAATTTTATGTATTAAAAAAGAAATTTCACGAAACATAATTAAAAATAGAATGAAAAAGCCAAGAATTTATAAATGTAATAGAAAGAGAATAAAATTTTAAAAATATTCGAACTTCAGTAGAAAAAGAACAAGATTCAAAAACTATTTATACTCTAACAGAAATAAAACTAGGTTTAAAAATATATTTCTAATCAATTTATCAAATTTTCTAAAATTACATAAAATTTTAGACGTAACAGAAAGAAATAAAAATTTTTAAATTCAAAATAAAAACTCTAATTCTAATGACAATTCCATTAGTAGACTATGCAGTAAATTAAATTATGGTAAAAATGTAACTAAAACAAGAGCTCACTCCTCAGCTCTCTTAAAACATTTAGTAGCTTTAAAAAGTAATTTTAAAATAGTATATATTGATACTTTTACTTAAAAAAAAGGAAACAAAAATTAAAGAAATTTAAAATAAAAATTATTGACAGTAACTGATTTTTCTAAATATGAAGCATATTATTTTGATTTCATAAAATAAAAATATGCTTTTGATTACGTACTGAATCTAATGGAAAAATAGAACGAATAAATCAAAAATAAAATAATTCTAGTATATAAAAAATCTATTCATTCTGCAACGAAATTAAAATCCATTGACAATATTATGGTTCATTATCAGTAAACCATTTAATATAGATTTGGACAGATAACTTTTAAATGATTATGTAAATCAACATAAAAGACAAACAAAAATATTATACACTAAAATAAATGAACTCTTAAGAGAAAATAAAAAAGACTATGTCGAAAAAACTAATACAGATCGTGAAGACCCCAAAATATTTGAATCTTACCCCTCTGCATATATTAAAAATACAAAAAGACAGAAAAGTGCTAATAAATTTCAGAAACCAATTGCTATTAAATCAGTAAATAAAAAACTAAAAACAGTTACCACTTCAAAACATGGCAAAATACACATGAATATTATTAAACGCCCACCAGACACTATAACATTAAAAAATATAAGTGAAAATCCCGGACTTTTACCCTTAAAACTTGGCAATGCAAAAGTAATTAAATATTATCATTCAATAATTTATTATTATGATTTAAATCATTTACTTAACGAAATCGATGGACTAACAATTAAATCTAAAAATATAACTAAGTCAGTTCAACAAAATAAAGATTATAGGACAGAAAATTCAAATTATTTCAAATTACTACACTTTTTAGAAGATAAAATAGAAATTAGATTAAATTAAATTATACCGCATCCCCAAAGAATAAAAAGAGGATTAATAAATGGAGTAGGTTCTATATTTAAATCAATCACTGGAAATCTAGATGCCAGTGATGGAGAACATTACGAGAAACTGATTGAACAGCTTCAATCAAATCAAAATAAACTAAAAGACTCTATTAAAACTCAAAATTCATTAGCAACATCGGTAATAGATAAATTCAATAAAACAGTAAAAACAATTAAATATAATCAAGATTTATTAGCTAGTAAAATTGATACAATAACCATATTGGTACAAGACCAATTTAAATGTGAAAATAGTATTTATATAGAAGATACAATTATTCAAATTATTAATATGTATGAGTTATTAAATTCAATACTGCAAGATATTGAAAATTCGATATCATTTGCACAACTTGGAGTATTACATCCTAGCATAATTACAATCAAAGATTTATACAGAATTTTGGAAACCGTATTTAAAGATTATAATAAAAAAGAAATACCAGTTAGTTTAAGCTTAAGTAATATATTATTTCTGCAAAAGATTATAAAAATATCCTGCTTTCTTTCTAATAATAAAATAACGTATATATTGCATATTCCAATAACTATACCTGTAGATTTAACCCAATATAATTTATATCCTATACCTATTTTGAAAAAGGTCAGTTTAAGGCGATTAACCCGGAAAATAAATATGTTGTACAAAATAAATTGTACTACGCTTATTTGAGTAACTCCTGCACCAAGATGTCAAGCCAAACTACATTTGTGACCCAACCAGTCTCAGAAAAATAAATCAGAACAGCTCCTGCGAGATCCAACTACGAAACTACCTTTACATGCCCACAAGTATCCATAACCATATCACGCCCTTCATTCACGAGGTTGGAACAAACTAATCAATGGATTTTGGTCCTACCCAAAGAAATTACGTTAACCCTTAAATGTAATTCTCAAGAAGAAATAATTAAGCTGTTTGGAACCTTCCTAGCCGTAATTCCAACAAATTGTCAAATTATAACTGAAGAAGATACCATTGTTAATGCAGAGTCAAATTCATATGAGAATCAACCAATTCTATTTCCAAAAATGGACGACCAAATTACCGAAAAAGAATGGTCCACTCCCAATGTGAAATTGCGAGAAAACATAATTTAAAATCAACAAAAATTCGAATCCAAAACCATTCCCTATGTACCAAGCTCATGGACTATTATTATTTATATTATATTAATTTTTATCCTTATCTTCTGGCTATTTAAAAGATGGAAAAAACTTAAAGAAAATCCAAGAAGTATAGAAGAAAATTTCAACCTACAGTTCATCAAATTTCTAGAGGTGTTCGACGCCCAGACAGAGAACGCGCTACGTGTGACTAAGATAGCTATTGTACAGTCTGCTAAACAAGTTATTTTAAATAGTTTTTAATATTTTTAGGTAATTAAATTTTAAAAGTGTGGAATAGTTTAGGGCATAAATTGGTCTGATTGGACTTTCTTAGAACGTTTTTAAAAGCAGCTAAAGATAGTATGTAGAATTGAAAATAATTATTATGCCATAAAAGGTGTTTTGGAATTCCTTCAACCTTTTGAAATTGAGTCAGAAAATATAAATTTTATAGGATAGCGGAAAATACCTATAATTTTTTTGTAGGCCTTTGTAAATCGTGGAAATAGTTTATATTTTATTTCTACCTTATTAAGGAAAATGGTACCTATTATTAATAACGGTTGTTTCTGAAACATTACTAAAATTTTCGAAATTTTGTTTTTCTACAAAATAATAAACTATACTATTTAGAAAAAAATTTATTTTTCTTATAATTTTATAAAAAATAACAGGGAAATATTTACATTTCTTGATCTATTAAACAAAACGATAAATTATCTCGACGAATGACACTATGTTCTAGTACGGAAGCTAGCTTTACATTTTTGTTGGTGGTTTCATGGGTTTCATATCAATTTTTTGTAATTGCAGTTTACACGTACATATACCTCTTAACACTTGTTTGCTTTATTAAAAAAGTGTGTTGTTGTGATTTACGTCGAAATAAGTCAAAAACAACTTGAAACCCCATATAAAATCAAAAAGGAGAAACGGAAAAAAATTGAGCCTGTAAATGAACACAACTCAGAAACAAAAATAGCTATCTAATAATAAAAAAATAAAATTTGATTCTTGTGCATCTTCGTTGTAAAAATAGATAATACTTTTTTGATCTTAGGTACAGATATAATTTTAATGGTCTTCCGAAAAACTTTCTTCAGTTTCCATATCAGATTCAAAATCAGTCTCACTGTCACTGTTTAAGTTAATTATAAATCTATCAGTTGCCTCATCCAAAGTAACTTCTCTGTCATAAAATTTAGATTCCCACATTTTAGCATTATTACAACGAGATTGCCACTCCTCTTTAGAAAACGTATTCACACAACAGTTGTACGTCTTGCCTCTTAAATGTAGTGTTGTTACTAGCTACATATTGTTTCAATGATGCCCACACTAATTCGATCGGATTAAGATCGGGATGATACGGTGGCAAACGCAAACAACTAAAACCATGTTTATTTATCATTTCTTCAATTGCATACCTTTTAAATCGTGACTTATGCAATAGCACTAAACTGTATAATTGCGTTTTGAGCATATCCTCTTCGTAAGCAATATTATGATTCCTTAACCAATCCTGCATGTCAGCTTTTTTAGAAGTTGACGTTGGTGCTTTATTTACCTGGACATTATGGTAAGGAGCATTATCAACAATAATGACGCTTCTTGGAGGGAGGTTCGGAAACAGCTTTTCTTTCAACCATTTAGAAAAATTATTAAAATTCATTTCATCGTGGTAGTCTCCACTTTTGGTTCCAGATTTGAAAATTAACCAGGCATTCGGAATAAAGCCCATTTCACCTCCTGCATGGACAATAATTAGTCTATCACCTTTATTAATTGGTTTCTTTAATCCCTCATTTGAATTATCACTCCAAGCTTTCTGGTGTGTGTGGGAGGCATGAATGTATGTTTCATCTAAGTAGACAATTGGACGGCCCTCTGCTCGATAACTTTTTAAACGAATCAGATAGTCTAAACGTAGCTTTTGAATATCAAACCTTTCCATTAATATTTTTCTGTTTGTTTTTGTTTTCCGCCAACGAAATCCTAGCGACTTTATTATTTTTCTTAAACTTTCATACATTCCTTTGTACCCTGTAGCTTCTCTAAATTTAGTCAGAATTGTTTTTAATGTTGGAACAATATTTTCCGAGATTAACATGAACAGAATAATTCTTTTTAAAATACCTTTGTCAGCTTCATCTATATCATTAACTGTTTTTGGTTTTTTAATGGTTTTTCTTGGTGATGAAAATTCCGATATCTCACGGTTATCGATTCTTTTTTTCTCTCCAGAAATGCGGACGACAGTGTTTTTAGATACTCCTGTGGCTGCAGCAACACGATCATTTACATTTTTAAATGGTATTGAAGGTGAATTAAAGTTTCCTTCTTTTCTCATAAACTCTATAACATTGGCTATTATTTCGCGAGATTGACTGTTAATCACGCGGCCTCTTAATTTGCTATTAAACTCCATACTTAGGTTCTATTAAACTGTAATGAGCAAAAAACACAATCGAAAATAAAAGAAATGTTTTAGCGAAATTTACATCTGACATTTACGTCTGAATAAAATAGTGAAGTACTTGATGCGCAGAGTGTACTTTCATTGCGTAAATCCGTCGGCCCCGCCAACCGATGCCTCTCAGTAGTGCTTTCTCTGTCTAGCCGTCGAAAGCCTCTAGAAATTTGATAAACTGTACAAGATATCAATCTTCCTCGCTAGCCCTCGTAACCTGGATCTTTAGGGGGAGGAGTTATATCACCCATACTAATGGAAAATATATTAAATATACAATTTTGCATAGTTAGCATTTTGGAATAGTTGTTTATATAAAAGTAGTTGTAATCAGTTCAAAAAGAGTTCCTAGTTAGCATTCAAAGCATACACATACTTTAAAAAATAATTTTCGGTTCGAGATTCCATTTCTCGTGATTTATGATAGTTTAGTATTATTTATAATTCAATTTTTTGTCACTTCCAGGACAATTCGCGTCCCGCAAGTGATCACCAAATACGGGATGTCCCAGAAAATCTGGGACAGTTGGCAGCCCTAGGAATACGTCAATATAGTCTAACCTTTTACAACAAACATATTGCCTTATAAAAATTATTACATCCTGTATATTTTATTTGGTGCCACTTAATTTTTAATTTTAGACATAAATCAAATAGGCTATAAATCTATCTCAATTTTGTTTCCTAAGCCGATACTGGTGGTTATTTTTTTATTTAATTTTATAAACTATTTTCAGCTCTGTCAAAAATGCGGAAATCTCCTAGACACTTTTAAATAAAACGAAGGTTGTCCGAATTCACGAGTCACCTATAATAATACGGTTATCAGACGTTTAACTAATTTGTATTATATAAAATTATTTGTTATGACAACCAGTCACAATCACTTTGCACAGAATGTATATATGCATATAGGTTAGAATTGGCTACCTGACTGCTATCTTGGCTCGAGTTTAGAATGTTCGCATCTTCTTAATATTCAGATAAATTATCAGCTATGTCATAAATTAAAACTAAATTTAGTAAAACTGTGTAATAATGGCCGAGAATAATCACAATTTATATTTTGAATTTTCCTTTTTTTTTTCAGGTGCCATAGTCGCTGGTAACTGTGTAATAATAAAACCATCCGAATTGTCTCCAGCAACCACCAATGTTATAGCAAATTTACTTCCAAAATACTTAGATAATGACTGTTATCCAATTTATTTGGGAGGGCCCGAAAAAACGGCGGAACTTCTCAAACAGAGATTTGATTATATTTTCTTTACCGGATCTACACAGGTTTTGTATTTCTTTGATTATTTATGTAAAGTCTCAAGTTATTCTTATTAGAGAAACGCTATTATATTTTTCTGTCAAGAGTACTATGCATTCGCTTCATCCGTCTGTTTGTCCGTCCAATATCACGTTTTTTGTCCGCACGATAAGTTAAACACGGAAAACGATATCAATTTAAACATTTTAGGAAAATCAAGCTCTATAAGGGGACGAAGCCTATTGATTTTGAAATAATCTGAATAGAAATAAGGGTTAAAGGAAGTTTTATGCGGGTTAATCTATCACAAATTCAATGTTTTACATGACAAATTGTGTTTCCCTATATGTGCATTCCAAAGATACAAGTTTGTGTTCTTTACACGCTCACTATATTTAAACAAATTATTTGTATAGTACACAACTCATACCAAATTTCATGAAAATTGGTTGTTGTTTGATTTTTTTAATTTTTGCTAAGGAAGTTAAGCTGGTTTATTTGTATTTTAGCATACTTTATTTTAAACGATTTATGACATGAAAGGTAATTTATAAACTAGAAAAAAAAATTTCAAATTTCTTCCTAAAACGATACTAATGCCGGATTGCTTATGCAAATTCATTCTTGAAAACAGGTAAAAAACTATTCGTCGTTGTTTAGAAATTTTTAGGTTCCTCTACTGACTGCCGGGGACCGCTACGTCCCGGGACGCATATTTACACATCCTCCTATATGACGGCACCGGAGTGCTAAAATCTGTTCGCCTTTGTAGCCTACAAGTACGCTACAAAAGCTCACTGATTTAGGCACTCATATAAATTTTAACTTACTTTATAATAAGGTGCAATACGCGGTTAGAACAAAATAATATAAACACATTTGCATAATAATTTATTAAAAATATATATCTAAATAACACCGAAAAAATTAAAGGGGTGATTCTGTGATGAAAATTAATGTGAGTGTTTGGTATAAAATTTTTTGAAAAAACCCTCCCCGGAAAAGTTACACCACTTCGAAAATTAAAAAAAATAATGGTTTTTCTTTTTTATTTTCCCTGTATATCAAGCTAAAGACACAAAACTTGGTAAACATTATCTGTAAATAAAAGTACACTTTTTGAAATTTTTTCAACCCTGAAATATGCTTAGAAGGGGTTGAAATAATCAACCCCTAAGATATTTTTTCTTACAACTTTTTTTTAGATGAAAATTTTTTCTTTAAAAAAGTATGACTGAGAAGCCCAATTCATTGACTAACTTTTTTAACTCGACAAGTTTTTTCTAAAACTTGAGCATTTACGAGAAAAAAAATCTAATGCAATGCATTTTCAAAAAGATGAGCTAACGCGAGTGTATTTTGCGTCAAGTCTAGTGGCCTGTGCTTTGCATAAAAACATTAATACTGATACCAGGATTGTGTAGTGTCATTTTCTGTTACCCATCTTATTGTTTCACAAGTTTTATGATTGTGTATTGTAGGAAATATTAGTTGATTGAAAATATGAATGCATATTCGAATTTGGAAATGGCAGATATGCATTTTACATACGGTCGTGCTAACGGTAATTCATTGGAAGCGCAAAGACTTTATGCTGAACAGTACCCACAGCGTAGACTACTCCATCATTCTACGTTTACAACTATTCACCGACGCTTGCGGGAAGGTGGTAATTTTGAAAAAAGAAGTTATGATTCTGGTCGTACTAGAGAAGTTAGAACTGCAGCTGTAGAAGAAGCCGTACTTAATTCAATTGAAGAATTCCCAGAAACTAGTACCAGGAGAATAGCTCGTGTCCTACATGCAAGCCATTTCGTTGTTTTTAGAATTTTAAGAGAACAAATGTTGTATCCCTATCATCTTCAACGGGTGCAGGCGTTAATGATTCGAGATTTTTAACCCGTGTGATTTTTTGTCAGTGGCTTATTAATATGATTGGCCAAGCACCACAGTTCTTAGGTAATATTTTATTTACTGACGAGGCGAGTTTCTCAAGAGACTGTATTACAAATTTTCACAACAATCACCTTTGGGCTGACGAAAATCCTCATGGCTTTTTTGAAGGAAATACTCAGTATCAATTTTCATTAAACGTGTGGCTCGGAATTATTGATAATCATTTAATTGGTCCCCATTTTCTTCCACACCTGCTTAATCCCCACTAATTAATCTTGTCATCTCCTTAAAGAATTACATGTTCTTCTTGAAGAGGTTCCCATTCAAATTAGGCAACATTTATGGTTTATGCACGATGGTGCACCAGCTTATTTTAGTATACGTGCAAGAACTCACCTGGATGAGGTGTATGCCAATCAATGGATAGGTCGAGGAGGACCTGTAAACTGGCCAGCCCGCCCCCCTGACCTTAATCCTTTGGATTTTTGCATATGGGGATATCTGAAATCTTTGATATACACAAACCCAGTTGAAAATTACGATGATCTGCGAAACCGCATTGTAGCAGGGTGTGAAACTATAAGAAATTCTCCAGGAATATTTCATCGTATACGCAATTCTATGAGGAAAAGGGTAGATGCTTGTATTGAAGCTGAAGGCGGTCATTTTCAACATTTATTATAATTGTATTGTCGATATTCGACAGGTTTTTGTTCATTGTTTGTTCACTTTTGTTTTTAGTTGTAGAAGTCTTAAGAATCATAATTTGGTTGGCTGTTGTTTAATAAAATGCTATTTTACATGAGCTTATTAATTTTTTCGAAAAAAACTTGTAGAGATAAAAAAGTTAGTCAATGAATTGGGCTTTTCAGTCATACTTTTTTAAAGAAAAAAATTTCATCTAAAAAAAAGTTGTAAGAAAAAATATCTTAGGGGTTGATTATTTCAACCCCTTCTAAGCATACTTCAGGATTGAAAAAATTTCAAAAAGTGTACTTTTATTGACAGATAATGTTTACCAAGTTTCGTGTCTTTATCTTGATATACAGGGAAAATAAAAAAGAAAAACAATTATTTTTTTTAATTTTCGAAGGGGTGTAACTTTTCCGGGGAGGATTTTTTCAAATAATTTTATACCAAACACTCACATTAATTTTCATCACAGAATCACCCCTTTAATTTTTTCGGTGTTATTTAGATATTTTTAATAAATTAGTATGGAAATGTGTTTATATTATTTTGTTCTAACCGCGTATTGCACCTTATTATAAAGTAAGTTAAAATTTATATGGGTGCCTAAATCAGTGAGCTTTTGTAGCGTACTTGTAGGCTACAAAGGCGAACAGATTTTAGCACTCCGGTGCCGTTATATAGGAGGATGTGTAAATATGCGTCCCGGGACGTAGCGGTCCCCGGCAGTCAGTAGAGGAACCTAAAAATTTCTAAACAACGACGAATAGTTTTTTACCTGTTTTCAAGGCTCTGGTCAAGAATGAATTTGCATAAGCAGTCCGGCATTAGTATCGTTTTAGGAAGAAATTTGAAAAATTTATTTCTAGTTTATAAATTACCTTTCATGTCATAAATCGTTTAAAATAAAGTATGCTAAAATACAAATAAACCAGCTTAACTTCCTTAGCAAAAATTAAAAAAAATAAAAAACAACCAATTTTCATGAAATTTGGTATCAGTTGTGTACTATACAAATAATTTGTTTAAATATAGTGAGCGTGTAAAGAACACAAACTTCAGCTTCAATACATAGAATTCCGTATACGATGAAATATTCCTGGAGAATTTCTTATAGTTTCACACCCTGCTACAATGCGGTTTCGCAGATCATCGATATTTTCAACTGGGTTTGTGTATATCAAAGATTTCAGATATCCCCATATGCAAAAATCCAAAGGATTAAGGTCAGGGGAGCAAGCTGGCCAGTTTACAGGTCCTCCTCGATCTATCCATTGATTGGCATACACCTCATCCAGGTGAGTTCTTGCACGTATACTAAAATGAGCTAGTGCACTATCGTGCATAAACCATAAATGTTGCCTAATTTGAATGGGAACCTCTTCAAGAAGAACAGGTAATTCTTCAAGGAGACGACAAGATTAATTAGTGGGGATTAAGCAGGTGCGGAAGAAAATGGGGACTAATTAAATGATTATCAATAATTCCGAGCCACACGTTTAATGAAAATTGATACTGATGATTTCCTTCAAAAAAGCCATGAGGATTTTCGTCAGCCCAAAGGTGATTGTTGTGAAAATTTGTAAAACAGTATCTTGAGAAACTCGCCTCGTCAGTAAATAAAATATTACCTAAGAACTGTGGTGCTTGGCCAATCATATTAATAAGCCACTGACAAAAAATCACACGGGGTAAAAAATCTCGAATCATTAACGCCTGCACCCGTTGAAGATGATAGGAATACAACATTTGTTCTTTTAAAATTCTAAAAACAACGGAATGGCTTACATGTAGGACACGAGCTATTCTCCTGGTACTAGTTTCTGGAAATTCTTCAATTGAATTAAGTACGGCTTCTTCTACAGCTGCAGTTCTAACTTCTCTAGTACGACCAGAATCATAACTTCTTTTTTCAAAATTACCACGTTCCCGCAAGCGTCGGTGAATAGTTGTGAACGTAGTATGATGGGGTAGTCTACGCTGTGGGTACTGTTCAGCATAAAGTCTTTGCGCTTCCAATGAATTACCGTTAGCACGACCGTATGTAAAATGCATATCTGCCATTTCCAAACTTGAATATGCATTCTTATTTTCAATCAACTAATATTTCCTACAATACACAATCATAAAACTTGTGAAACAATAAAATGGTAAAGGCGGCATTCCACGGCGCGTGTATCGGCAAGCCACGAGCAAGACTCGCCGATACATGAGTCGTGGGACCGGGCAGCTATGGGGCAGCTCGTCATTTTTGGCGCGGCTTGGACGTACCCGCTTTTTGTCGGTAAACTTGACGATACTCAAAGGAAGGCGAGCCTCTTCGAGCTCGGCTCGTGTCGTGTTCAACCCGATCCAACGAACGCTCGAAACGAGTACGCAGGTTCGGTTCAGGTCAGTAGCGTCTTGACTTTTGCTGCGAAGGGTTGGCAGGATGACGGAAAAAATAATTATGGAGTGGTCCAACGAGTTGCTGCTCGAGTTTTTATCTTTCTACGAAGGTGAACCGGCGATATGAAACCCAAGGGACCCAGACCACAAAAATAGGATACCTGGTCCTTGATGCGTGGAAACGAATTGAAGAACAAATGTCCAACAAGTTTACGGTGACGGAATTAAAAAAAAAGGGATAGCCTAATGGCTTCTTTTCGAAAGCTTTTACAAAAAGTCAAAGACACAACAAAAACTGGATCTGGATCCCAGAATGTGTTCAAACCTGATTGGTTTGTCTTTGAATTAATGTACCGGTTTTTGCACGGTGTTTATATGCCGAATAAAACAACAGATTCGGAGGTAAGTTGGTTTATTTAATTTCTGTCTTTACTTTACTATTATGCTAATTCAAAAGTAGTCAATTTTCGGGAAAATTATTATTATCTACTTACAAATATTTATATTTGAAAGTTACACAGTTAGAGTAATATTAATTATAAATATTTATTAATCATTTTCCCACGGTAATGCCTCATTTGTTGTAAAATATTGAGCATAAGAGTTTCTTATTTCTTCGTCGATTATTCATGTTTATGTTGCAACACCACTGGCACGACTAAAAAATAAATTTGCCAAACTAACACGAGCATTATTCACGACCTTTCACGCGTCGTGGGATCGCATCCACTTGCCAAGCCCAGATTAACGAGCCAAGCCTAGGCGAGCCTAGACGAACTCAAACCACGAGCCAGGATCGCCGATACACACGCCGTGGGATGCCGCCTTAACAGAAAATGACACTACACAATCCTGGTTTCAGTATTAATGTTTTTATGCAAAGCACAGGCCACTAGACTTGACGCAAAATACACTCGCGTTAGCTCATCTTTTTGAAAATGCATTGCATTAGATTTTTTTTCTCGTAAATGCTCAAGTTTTAAAAAAAACTTGTAGAGTTAAAAAAGTTAGTCAATGAATTGGTCTTTTCAGTCATACTTTTTTAAAGAAAAAATTTTCATCTAAAAAAAAGTTGTAAGAAAAAATATCTTAGGGGTTGATTATTTCAACCCCTTCTAAGCATACTTCAGGGTAGAAAAAATTTCAAAAAGTGTACTTTTATTGACAGATAATGTTTACCAAGTTTCGTGTTTTAGCTTGATATACAGGGAAAATAAAATAGAAAAACCATTTTTTTTTTAATTTTCGAAGGGGTGTAACTTTTCCGGGGAGGGTTTTTCAAAAAATTTTATACCAAACACTTAAATTAATTTTCATCACAGAATCACCCCTTTAATTTTTTCGGTGTTATTTAGATACACCCTGTATATTGCTGGGGTCTTATGGTATATGATTATTATGTATACGTCCACATAATATAAATATATATATATACATGCAACAAAATACTCCTAAGTTCTGCTGCTTGCACCATGGTATTTAGCGGTAGGCTGATTAAGGTTTATGTTTTGGGAAATTTCTTTTTTCTTTTGTTTTTAATTTCCTCTTTTGATGGTCTCCCAGACTGAATTGGGCGCGATCCGCAATTAATGATCTCTGGCTTTTTCTTCTGCTAATAGAAGTTGGTTGTACAAGTATTTTCCTTCCACTCGAAATTTTTTGTTTTGACAACACTGAGCAAAAGTCAAAAAATGCTGAAGGAGTCACTAATTGGTCCATTTTTTTATTAAATATATTAAGCATTTTTGCCATGTGTTTGCCAGGATTATTTTTAACCATATGTATGAGGGAGTTTGTAATATTCTCTAATTTCATGATTTCTTCATTACAATTATCTTCCACAGAAGTGGGCTGAGTTTCCATATACACCATTCCTTCTTTAAGAAACTATTTCTCTGTCTGTTGCTGCAATGTTTCGGAAGTGCTTAGAACTTCACATGTAAAATCGCTGGACTTACTCATATTATGAAAAAATGATTAATTTCTTTACCCTCGCTTAGTTTTGCTAAACAAACTCGATCTTCAAAAGACAGCATAGGGGAGTTTTTCAAATAAATTTTCTCATTCAGTTCCACGGCACACATATGTTTACAGAATGCACCTCCTTGACCTGCTGGACAATCACACATCTCGATATCGGTGTGCACTACATTATACAAATGTATTGTCAGACGAAGTTACGTGAAAGGTGCAATTATTTAACTTCTCGACCTTCAAAAACTTTCATACAAAATTGTCTATGTAGCAAATCTAGATTTGTTTTACGACTAAGTGCATATGCTTTTAAGCGTAGTAGCTACAGTGTTAAATGATTTGCTGCGCTGCAGAACGTTATCTTTAAAAATTCTTATAGAAACCTCTACCATATTATTTGTATTATGCCCACGAGACGAATATGATGATCTGTAACATACACACCATTCGGTTTTTCGTCCCCAGAATTGTGTAAGGTGTTCTTTTAGAAGCAAATATTTTAAAACAAGGCGATGTAATAAAAACTCTTTCATCTATTCTTCACAAGCAGAGGCATTTTGTTCAAACAGGATTTGGCAAAACATTAACATAAAAGACTTCCGATGCGTATTTTCAATGCCATGATTGGTATCCCAAAGCAACCGCCATATTGCCTGACACACGTGAAAAGAACATAATAGTAATTTTGATTTAGAACAGACTTTAGTTAAGGCATTACGTTCGGCACTACTATCATCTGTCATAATTACAGATGGACTTTTATCGAAAAAATCACATTGTGCAATAGCTTCTTTTAAAGCCATAAAAGCATTAAAGTAACATTCTTTGTTTTGAGAAGTATGAATAACACAGCCCAAGGGAATGGCGCCGACTTTACTTGCTCCAAACATAAATGTAATATTTGAACCTGCCTGATCAGAAGAGCCTGTTATGTCTATAAATACGATTTAATTACTAAAGGCTTCATGATGTGCACGTTTCATAAGAGATGTTAGTATACATACGATAAAAGGATCTTCTTTTATTGTAATGTAAATACCGTTTTCCAAATAATAGTTTTGCCTGCTTTTAATTATGTCTATCATACTTTTACTAGTACGATCTCCGAAGTTTTTGGACCTAAAATCAAAATAAAGAAAAAGCTATTTTTTTTTTTTATTGGAAAATTTACCTCCACACATCGTACAGATGATAGATAGTTCGATCTATAGGATTTTTATGACCATCAGCCAAAACTTTTAAAACATCGTCTTCTTCTGATAACGTGGCTGATAAACAGGTTTCATGGTATGTTTTTGCAGCCGCTGGAGTGAGTCCTTGGTTAAAATATTATGTAAACGCTTCTTTAACATTATCACTTATTTTCAAAAAGCTGAAGGCCTCGGCCACATGCATAGCATGGTCATGATGTGAAGCCAGCACTCGGAGAGGCTTCGTGCATTGGTGCCTAAATCAGTGCGCTTTTGTAGCGCAGTTGTAGGCTACAAAGGCGAACAGATTTCAGCACTCCGGTGCCGTCATATAGGAGGATGTGTAAATATGCTCCCGGGACACCTATTTTGATTTGGCTTTTAATATGGGAATCTGGCACAAAAGTAGATGGTAATTGGGTTAAAGTAAATCAACGATGATAGAAGGTAATCGTTGTAGCCTACCTAACAGTAGTTTTCCTTAGGGTTAAGACGATTAATTACGGTAAATATAGTTGCTAGGTACTTAATTATTATATAATAAGTGGAAGAATATAGTCAAAGTGGTTATGAACAAAATCATTTCATCAACCTTTGTTATTCGGTGTTCAAACTACACGCGAAAAACTGTATGATGTACCATAACGATCATGAGCAGTAGACTAGAAAAATCTCAATAAACTAATGCCCGTTCAGTGGATGTTCCTCATAAAGCGTTTCGACTAACTTTGGACCATTTATGAATTGGTTTTTGTGCGATAATTTCGATATATGTAAAAGCAGGAATTGCTTGGACTAACCGGCTCATTTGAGCATTCGTGATAGCTGATTTTTTAGTTGTTTTCTTTGTAGAGTACCGATTAAGTGCCACATTAAAGTAAGGTTACAAAAATTACTATACAAAACGGCAATGATAATTGTAACTAGTAGGTATATGTTACAAACAAAGATTTGGGCACAACTAACAACAAATCTTCTAACTGGCCTCTATTTTTGTACCATTTAGAACTACGAAATTAGAACATGGGCATTCAATTAGTCTAAATAGTTTTGAGACAGTTAGGAGAACGATACAAAATTTATTCGTTTGGCAGAAATTTTAATTTTGGGAGGCCAGTTTCACACAGCTGTGCTTTTCCCCTGTATTTTTCTGCAATTTCATCTAAATTTAAACAGAAAATAAATTACCTTAAAACCGAATGTTGATGGAGACCTATTACCTTCTTTTTGAATTAATGCGTATCTTTATTTACCATTAGTTTTTTGTTTCTGCGTACACATCTTTAACCTTCTGCACATATTTTATTGGGATACTCTTTGTTAGAACCCTCTAGTCCGTACGCTATTTCTATATCAATGAACACTGTTATGAAGATATTTTTGTTTATGCCAATAATTTTCTATTCGGTAGTTTTAACAATGACTTATAATTTTAGGTTGGCAAAATTGTCCATCAAGCAGCTGCTCAATATTTAACACCCGTTACATTAGAACTGGGAGGCAAAAATCCTGTATACGTTGACAACTCAGCTAATTTGAAACTAGCTGCTAAAAGACTACTTTGGGGGAAACTTCTAAACTGTGGACAAGCTTGTATATCCCCGGATTACCTTCTGTGTACCAAGGAAGTCCAAATAAAATTGCTCGGTCACCTTGAAAACGCGCTAAAAGATTTCTTCAATGGTAAGTTAAAATTTTTAGCCATCCTTTATGGATGCATTTATTTTAATTTGGTAACACATTCTCTGCATTAAGAACACTTTTATTTTTAGGTGCAATAAAAACTAGTCCAGATTACGGACGAATCATCAACCAGAAACATTTCGACCGACTTTCTCGTTTACTGAAAAATCAGAATATCGCCATAGGTGGTCACATTGATGCCGATGAAAGATTCATCTCACCAACAGTACTGATAGATGTTCAACCTGAAGACGAAATAATGCAGGACGAAATTTTCGGGCCGATTCTACCTATTGTGAATGTTAGGAACGAAGATGAAGCCATTGATTTCATTAATCAAAGAGAGAAACCCCTGGCGCTCTATATTTTCACTAACAATGGAAAGACAAAGAGTAATTTTTTGAAAAATACTTCAAGTGGTGCTGTTACTATTAATGATACCATTATGCATGTCGTTGCTGATGGTTTACCTTTTGGAGGAGTTGGTAATTCAGGTAAGAATTAAAAGTGAATTGTACTTAGTGCATTTAGTAGGTTAAAGCTTAGAAAAATAATGATAAATTTTCCAATAAATATTTTGATTAAAGTTCAATAAATTTATAGTAGTATTAATATCAGTTATAATAGTCTAAATTGTGTTTGCTTACTTGTTTCTTCGATGTATCCAAAAATCATACAGTGCACTAATAAAAAGTTAAGATTGTTTATTTTGTGACGGGTGCAATTCAGCGCGCCCCCTAGCGGCTATAGTAAAACGGTGTGCATAATAGGTTTTGTAATAAAGAAAATAAAAACAGAAACATTCCTACACCTGCTGTTTACGATATTTAAAAATTTCTTTTTATTATGAAACCTAAGCATTTGCGAGCTAATTGTAAGCTCTATTGGGTATCTAGATCCTGGGGATACCCATGAAAATAAAACAATTTTTTCCTTAAATTCAGCACTTAACGAAGGTTTTATATATAAAAATTTAATAATTACACACAAACAATTAATTATAATAGTCAGGTGTGTACAGTTGAATAAATAATATTCTGAATAAAAAAAATACACGAAGTCCTTGACTCATGAAATACCATTAATTGCATTTGAAAAATAAGTTGTTTTTTTACATAAATAAACATCGAGCCTTTATTATTTCCTTATAAACATATTGCACATGGATCTGTAACCACGTGCCCACTATGTACATAATTATCAAGTTTAGATCACACTAGTTTTATGTATATATTTTTATGATTAGAAAATACTTATTTCATTATAATTAAATTCTTCTCACATATGATCAATGACTGATCGCATTCTAAATTAAATTACTAAATTTGAAAATAAAAAACTAAGGCCTTACTCAATAATAAGATTGCCACGTGTATCTGCCGCACTTTCCTCTGCTTTACACTAACACTATTTCACTTATTTAAAGAAGAGTACTCTTTTAAGTCTTTTTTAAAATTACAAAATGTTATCGAGGAGCTGGATGGGTTCGACATTAACGTGGTTGCGAAATCGTTATTCATGACACTTAATAAAATTATCAATGTCTTGGTTAACGATGTCCATTACCAGGTCTCTGTGAAGGTCACTGTTTTTAAAATACCAAGGGCCATTAACTATGTTCTATTCTTCAATAGTTTATTCTGGAGGCGGTTAATTATTTTAATGCTACTCTTGCTGGCACATCCCCACAGCTGAATGCCATTTGTCTAAACTGGTTTGAGTATAAGTTTAAACAGGAGTAACTTTTTATAATTTGACGTCAGAATGCTTTCCGATCAAGCAATACATTTTTTGTAACTTATTAAGGCTCTTATTTTTACGTGAGCTCTTCAGCGCAGCCTTGCATCCAAAGTAAAACCCAAATATTTTGCTGTGTACGCGTATGGTATTTGGGATTATTTGTATTAACTGGAACATGGCGTTTCATTTAATTTTATTTATCTTAATTCGGCAACTTTCATTCCAATCGCAAATTTTATTAAAAGAATTCTGCAATTTTCTAGTTGCATCTTCATGATATTTTTCTACTGCCAAAATAACAGCTATTGTATTTTTGTATAATAAATGCGGGGCAAATACTTCCTTGTCGTACTCCTGCTGATTTATTTTAATTCCTTTCAAGATGTTCAGCATATCTAGTAATCCTTTTAATCGATTAATATTGCAATTTTGGAAATAATTACTCAAAATTTTTGGATCAAAGAAAACCCCTTTGGAAAAATCTCTTATCCACTCTTTTTTAATCTTAAATCAACAAAAATCCGTTGTCTATTCGCTCAGTGCGAAGTCATGGTAGGGGAAGCAAAAGCGATACTAGCGCTAGCTGCGAATAATTCGTGCATTTTAGGGCGATATTTTGTAATTTTGGCATATCAAATACATGTATATATTTCAGTTATTTTTTCAAAAAAGTAGGAAAAACATTACAGTAAGCAACCGGAGTTGCTGCACTGAAAATTGTAAAAGTACTAGCAAAAAAACAGTGAAAATTATAAAAAATTTCAGTAGCAAAGAAATTAAATCAAAGAAATAAATGGATAGTTGTACAATAAGAAGAAAATTATTTTTGTAGTAATAACAGTAATACTGGAAATAGTAGACATCAGAAACTTAAAAGGTTTTAAATAAACAATAAATTATTATTTTACAATGTTCTTCAACATCCCTTTATTCTTAAATGTTCAGCAAGGACTAGATTTCTGCCTTTGATTGTTGAATGTGGTTGGAATGCAATTTTGTGACTTACTGATAGGATACCAGTTTTAATATTTCATTCTGTTTTCTGTCGAACAAAAATGAAAATATAAATAAGAATCCTTCTGTTTATACATTTTTACTTCATGCTATTATTTAATGGAATTTTTTTATTTTGACAGAATAGGTTAATTCTTCAAAGACAACTTATTAGACTTAGGCAACTTCTTATACATTTTTTCCGTAAATACTGTTGCCTGCCTATATTTTATTATTGATTTTTATTGATTATACTTAATTTTATTTAATTTAAGCGATAAAAATATATAATATTAAGGAATTAATGTTTTACTTGTTTTACAAATCCATATACTTTTATTAAAACTCACATATATACTTTTTAATTACGAATTCTATTAAAAATTGTATTGTCAGTATGCGCAAAAATAGTCCATTAGTACCTAAATGAATTGCACTTTTTTTATGCGTGCCATAATATTGTTTGACCCATTTTTATATATTAATTGCCAACAGCGATTTATAAAATTAATTTATTAACTAGTATGATTGTTAAATAATATAAAATTTAATTATTATTATTATTATTAAGTATATCTGATTTCCCTTTAAAATATATTAGGTATAATTATATTTTATCATTTTAGGAATGGGTGCATATCATGGAAAATCCAGTTTTGATACATTTGTACATAAAAAGAGTGTTTTATCAAAATCTTACAATTTCATTGGAGAAAAATTGGAATCTGCAAAATATCCTCCATTTGTACCATTCAAAACTAATTTCATTAATACTATGTTATTGTAAGTACCAATTACCTAACTATTATATACACGGTGATTTTTCGGGAATGTTTTAATTATAATGAGCCGTAGAGAAAATCTATAATTGGAGTTGATTGTGAATTTTAAGTGTTTTTGGTTGGTACTTTAACCACTTTCACAAAATGATATTTATTAATTGATATTTTCATTATAAACAAAATGTATTATCTCGAAATGTTCTAGATTTACACAAAACTGCGGAAATTATTGAAAATTTCAATTTACGTATAAACTCAATTTAGCAAAAACGTTATGTAACATATGCAATGAGTTGTTGATCTTTTCACATTTTTCTGTTATGCGATTTCCCAGTTCTTCCATATTATGAATTGGCGTTGAAACGAATTTTTGATGTATGTCATACGAAAAATCGCATATGTTTAAATCGTAATACCTAGTTTATGGGATTTTTGTGTTCCTGCTTCTTATTCTGTCATCAAAAATTTTCGACGATATTGAAGTTTCTCTAGTCGTATATGCTGTGGCATTATCTGTTGGCAATGTCCAGTTTGTAAATACTAATTATCCAGTTGATTTATGAATGAGCCAAATATCTCACTGCGATATCGTGCAACAGTAAATATGCCGAAGAAGATTGGTTCTTCAATATATTCCATTCCAAACACCAATTTTTTGGGTACGCAATGGTTATTTATTAAAAAAATTAGTTGGCAAGTGCCATTAGACAAATTTGTTTGTTGGGTCACTAATCGCTGTTTTTTGGATTTTCATCAATAATATGCAGAACGGTTTCAATATTTTGCGCTATACGTTTGGACGGCTGCCCACTTCCATCAGTTCTTCGACCGATGCTACCAGCCTCTCTGAATAACTGCACTGTATTTGCCAAAACCATTATATTCAAACACTTATTTAGAATACTCTTCAGGAAAATCAGCAATGCATTCTGAAATTGAATACGGCCACTAGCCATTTACTTTCGCAACCGCACGGAAGTATCGTTCGATATTCTTTTATTTTTATTCTGTTTTAAATACCTATCATTTTTAAATTAAAATGTTAGGTGTCAGATTAAAATAGTGAAAATTTCTTTATACAGGGAAAAAACGTGTGTAGTTTTCTAATAAGTTGCGTGAGTTGTTGTTGTTTTAGTTTTATTTCGTTCATGGTGAAGGAAGGTGCAACAAGTAGTTATTGTGTTTTAACCCTTAAGTTGGCAGTAACAGAAATAGTCATTACAAAAAATATTTTTTTATTGAAAAACTACTAAATAACAGTTATAAAATAAGACGTCAACTTCAAAAAAAATTTACTTGATATATAAAAAAAATACTAACGTATATCTTATAGGATACGTTGCCAAGTATATAACAAATTTGTATTTTACTTGAATATTTAATTTCTATATCTATTGAAGTTTCATTTATTATAGAATGTTAAAAAGCAATTCTTTGAATTCACTAAACAAAGTCTGACGTTGCATTTTTGGAAAAAAATTGCAGTTTGGCCATTTTGACATAAACGGCATCTTCCTTTTTTTGCCATATATTACAAAAAAATTAGTCGTTTCCTGCTCGCGCTAATGATATGTAGTTTTCACATGGACCTGTGCAAAGCCTATTGGAAAACATTCGGTGGCCAACACTGTATGCTGCCCGGAAACGACAATTCTATAACGAAATTTAATAATACTATTATTTTTATATTTTGTTACAGTTTAATGTCTTTGTGTAAAATAATTCACTTCACATTTATAGAAATAAAACAAAATAAGGTATGCTTAGAAACTTGGCAATGTATCCTATAAGATACATTTACCTTCTGTCCTTTCCGGCTAAAGTTATTTTACCAAAATAATATCTATAAGTATAAATACGACTTATTATTATTATTTGGAAACACATCTTATATTTTTGATTCTAATAGATACCTTAATAATTTGAATTAATGGACCAATATGGTTCTAAATGTATGTATACTAACCAGAATACATATACGAGTAGGTATTGAACAATTGTATTTATATTAGCATAATTTTGATGTATTCTATAGGATACGTTGCTAACTTAAGGGTTAATCAAAACACTTAAAAAACCGAGCATATCAAGGATATATAACTTCTCTATTAGGATTGGCCAATCTCATTTAATAAGTACGTTTCACT
>OV651814.1:79421967-79586932 GCA_927349885.1 Psylliodes chrysocephalus | reverse complement strand
AAAGAAAATAAAGAATACAATGGAAAATGCAATATCTACTCTACTCTACTCTACGAAAACACTGATAACGGATATAATATTACTTATTTCTAGTCTTTTCTACTAAAGCACTGATAACGAATATAATATTACTGATTATAATTATTATTTTATTTATAGAATAGAATGTCCATGTTCATAGCCGTCACGTTGGGGATCTTGACTTAACACCTCCCGACGTTGTTTAGAAATTAGGGTGTAATTGATGGAATCCTAATTTCTAATCCGTAATTCTTCTATTGGTATATTTCGCTCTTCAGGAATTGGTACATTGATATTATTTTTACGTCTTAAACATTTTTTCCATAATAAAAACATTGCTGCTGCTAATATTGAAAGGTAAATAAATATGGTCCAATAACTCAAGTGAGAAGATATTATTGGTTTTTCTTCTTGAAGGTTTATTAAACCATTGTTCATATTATTTCTAATTGAATTCATATCATCGAGATTTATTGACTCTAATTCAATTGGATCAATTTTAGTCGGATTTTTCTTTTCAGTGGATTCTATTTTAAAATTCAATTGTGGAATGTTTACTATTTTCGTTTGTATTTTGAAGTCTTCATGGATTTGAAGAATGGTGTTGTGAATTCTGATTTGGCATGTACTCGGAATTTTTAATATGTAGCTTCCTTGGATAACTTCTTTTTCTTCTATATTACATATCTTCGTAATGGTCGTCTCGTTTGGAGAAATAATAATCCACTGATTGGCACTTATTTTTTGAATTTTCTTGTTTTTCATTTTTATTAATTTCGGATTGCAATTACTGTAATTTTGTGTAAACTGGATTAACTGAACTTCACATGGCATTTCTGGATGTAGAGAAGATACCTCTGGTAGTGGACACATATACTCTTCAGGCGTGGTTTCTTGGCACTCCGAATTAGAAAGCATGTAATGATACTCATTAATAAAAAGGAATTTATTTTTTGGGATAATAAATTGGAAAAGGTTTTGATTGGTCAACATTGGAAAAGAATAAAGATGATAATACATATAAGGTGTAGGTTCTATCAATGTAATTTCTAATATGAAAACAAATTTAGTAGCTTTTTGGTAGGCTTTGATTTTAGTAATTTTCTCGAAGAGAAGTATAGTACTTTTATTAACAGCATACGGAAGGGTGGTTTTTCTGATATGTTTTTCTTGATCTCTAATGAAAGTATCAGAAAATACTTTGCAAAAGTCTTTATACATTTTGTCTCTATCAAAATAGACAAAATACTTGTTTCTTGGTTCACAGTGTTGAATTAATAATGTCTTAATATTATCTTCATTATTGTCCTGTAAAATTTGAGCATGAATTATTGTTTGCTTGCCTTTCTTCTGCACTTTTGGTAGTAGAGGATTATTATAAACAGTTGTGATTATCAATCGTCTCTCTTTGTTATCAACTGCATCATCTAGAATTGGTATTAGATTTAAATTTTCTGTTTCTTCAGTATTTCCCGTCATAACGTCTGGAACTTCTAAAGGTATAGACTCGATTTCCATGGATTCAGGTGCTAATGTTGGTTGAATTTGTTGATTTCTGGAAAATGATGGTTCTGAGGTATCAAGTTGGCTTTGAATTTGTTCCTCTTCAAAATTTATTAAATCGTCTAATAAAATATCGAGTTCTGGATCTCTTTCGACTTGAGTTGACATTGTATCGAGATCTATTGGATTAAGTTGAATCCTTGAAAGAGCATCGGCATTGGTATTATATTTTCCTTTTTTGTAGATTACATCAAAATCGTATTCTTCAAGACGTAATCTCCATCGTTGTAGTTTTGAGTTTGGTTCATTAAGAGACGTCAACCATTGTAAAGGACGATGATCGGTATATATTGTAAATTTTCTTCCATATAAGTAAGGTCGAAAGTATTTAGTAGACCACACGATAGCTAAAATCTCTTTCTCAATTGTGGAATACTTTTGTTCTGTCTCGTTGAGTGTTCTTGATGCAAATGCTATTGGCTTATCTTTTCCCAATTCACCTTGTGATAAAACGGCTCCAAGGGCATAATTACTCGCATCTGTTGTTAATATAAAAGGTCTTCTAAAATCTGGAAATTGTAGAATCGGATCATTTAATAAAATTTTCTTTGATTTTTCAAAACTGTCAATAAATTCTTGTGAATGTAATACTTTTGCGTTTTTCTTTAGGCATTTGGTCATTGGTTTTGTAAGCTGGGCAAAATCTGGAATGAATCTTCTATAGTATCCTACAAGTCCAAGAAACGCTTTAATCTCCTTTTGTGTTGTGGGTATCGGATATTCTAAAATAGCCTTTATCTTATCTGGATTTGGTCATACTCCATGTGGAGTGATAACATGGCCTAAGTACGCTACCTCTTTCCTTAAAAATTCGCTTTTATCTAATTGTATCTTGAAATTTGAATTTCTGAGCCTTTCGAATACTTCTTTTAAATTTTCAATGTGTTCTTGGAGTGATGTAGAGAATATAATAATGTCATCAAGGTACACCAGGCATTTCTCGTTCTGGATTCCACGTAGGATGTTATCCATGACACGCTGGAAAGTTGCGGGTGCATTCTTCAACCCGAATGGCATCCTTTTAAACTCGTAGTGGCCATTCTCTGTATTGAAAGCCGTTTTCTCTATATCTGGTGGGTTCATTTGGACCTGATGGAAGCCTGACGCGAGGTCTAAGGTGGTAAAATACTGACTTTGTCCTAATTTATCTAGTATATCATTAATGTTTGGTAAAGGATACTTGTCATCTAGTGTTTTCTGGTTTAATTTTCTGTAATCTATAACCAATCTCCATTTTTTCTTTCCGGACGCATCAATTTTCTTTGGTACTATCCATAAAGGTGAACTCCATGGAGATGTTGATGGTTGGATTATGCCTTGATCTAACATAGAATGTATCTGAGTTCGGACTTCTTCTTGATGAATTTGTGGATATCTGTAAGACTTAGTATATATCGGTATTTCATCAGTTAACCTAATACTGTGTTTAATTTGGTTATTAAATGTCAACGGTATTTGTTCACAATGGAAAATATCCCTGTATTGATAACAAAGGTCCCTAATATGTTTCTTTTCTTCATCATTCATGTGTTCTAAGCGTAATCTTTGAAGGTTTCCTTTTTGTATTTCGTCAAAAGAACTCATTTGATACTCGTCAGGTGGTTCTTTATATGTATTTATTTCGAAAGCTTCAATAGGTTCAGTTTTGACAGGTTCAAATAATTCCAAGGTTAACGTTTCTTCTGTTGGATTTAAAATTGTAGTAAGTGCTTTTTGATTTTTTACTGAAACAATGGCGGATGGCATTTCAACTTTTTCATATTTGGTATGATTAATAATTCCTTCACATATATTCTTATTTACTGGAATTTCAACAATTTGTTCTGTCCTGGGTGGAAGTTCTATATAAAAAATATTTTTTGATCTTCCTCATTGGTTAGGATATTTTGTTCTTCTCCATCAAAGTAAAGTGGAATTGAAGAATCAAGAGTTATCAACATCTTATTTTGTAAATCAATTTTTGCGTTAATTTTCTTCAATAGATCAATTCCGATTAATCCTCCATATTTTGGATTAAAATTAAAGAGATAAAATTTTTGTAAAGTATTGGGTTTATTAAAAATTTCTGATAGCGGTAGAGTTATACTGGAATCATGATATGAAATAGTATGTGCTGACTGTATTTGGAAATTATCATCCTCTATGAGATGAGGATAAAGATTATAAGCTAATTCTGGGTTAATTAGCGTTTTAGTAGATCCAGTGTCAATCATAAATTTTGCATCAATTTCTGGAATTATAATATAAGGCAATTTAGATGTAGATGTAGCATTAATTTCTATCATTTCTTCTTGGTTTGTTTCTGACCAAGCCGAAAATTTTGATTTACATTTTCTGATTCTGCTGCATTAAATGAATCATTTTCTTCAATAGAATTTTCAACGGCAGTTTCATAATAATTATCATTAGAAAAGTAATTGTCAGAATTATTTTCGTTTTCTTCAGAAAATCCATCATCTTGATAAAATATTTCTTCAAATGTAAAGTTTGGCCTCTGTCGTTGCTGAGTTTGTGCAGGTCTCAAAGAATTATAAGATGATGTTTCCATTGGTACTGGTTTTGGCAACTGTCTGTTTGGATTTGGCTGGAAAGCATTTCTTTGTGGTGGTCTTATTTGTTGATTTGTTTGTGGTTGACTTGGGTTCCAATTCGGTTGTTGACGATTTGGGTTCCAATTTGATTGTTGTCTAAATGGCTGCCTATAATAGTTTATAGGTTGTGATTGTTGAGCAAATTGCATTGGTTTAATTGGTCGTGGCACAAAATTTGAACGATAGTTTGGTTGACTGTAGAAAGGTCTTTGAATAGGCACTCTTGGTAGAAAACTTGTAGGCAACTGTAGTTGATTAACACGTTTTTGCTGTTGAATTAAGTTATTAGTTTTATTTTTTGCATAACTAACATTTTCTTCGCTCAACACTTGTGTTAAAGCAGCTTCAATTGATTCTGGATTTCTTGAACGTATAATTGAACCAAGTGGTTCCTTAAGTCCGCTCAGGAAAGCTTTTAAAGTTAAGTTATCATACATTTGTGTTTTGACTCTTCGGATTTGGGCATTAACTTCACCGACTGCTAGATTTGATAGTAGTAGACTTCTTATGTCTTGACATCTAGAGCACTACTGTTGAGGTGTTTCATTTTGTTCTTGACGTAGTAGCATTAAATCTCTTAATAAGGAATTTTCGTCTCTTTGATCTGCGAAATTAAGTAGCAAAATATTTCTTAACTGTGCCCACGAATTAATTTCTCGTGAACCAGCTACTAATTTAGCACGCCCTGTTAATTTGTTTTTAATTGAAGTTATTAAAAATTTATTAATGAAAGCATGTGGATTGTCTCTATTAAAAAATTGAGTAATAATGAGATCACAGGCTTCTATGAAATCAGCTAATTCAGCAGGTTCTCCATCATATTTTGGAATAACTTTCAAATAAGAATTTTTAAATGCGTTCTCCATATTTATTTGTGGATTATCGTTAAGATTCATTCTCAAAAAATCGTTAATTAAATCGCCAAGTTCACTCATAGAATAAAAAGGATACGTAAAGGAATAACAAAATTGGAAAAAGGAAAATGAGTATCGCTTACATAACCAGTAGTGGATGCTCAGCTACTCCCATAGTGTGTTAATCCAAAATAGTAAACTGTCACAGTTCTTTTACACCGGTCCCGGATCGGCCAATCACATCTACTCAGTTTTATTCAAAATTTTCAGTTTTATTTTTATTGTCACAGTTTATTTCACAGTTTGTTTCACAGTTTGTTTCACAGTTTGTTCACGTTCAGTTCTCAAAATTAGTTGGAAATAACTCCGAAACTTCGAAATCTTCCAGAAGGTTCGAAACGAATCTATATCGATTTCCGTCGATTTTTGTACGCGAAACCAATAAAAATCCGTCACTGACTGCGCCAATTAAGTAATAAGGGATTTCGAAGTTATTTTTAGAAATATATTTATTTCAAAAATAGTGAAATCCGAGTTACAAATAATAAAAATGGCAATGTTAAAACCTTGACTATCAAATTATAACTGAACAAAGAAAATAAAGAATACAATGAAAAATGCAATATCTACTCTACTCTACGAAAACACTGATAACGGATATAATATTACTTATTTCTAGTCTTTTCTACTAAAGCACTGATAACGAATATAATATTACTGATTATAATTATTATTTTATTTATAGAATAGAAAGTCCATGTTTATAGCCGTCACGTTGGGGATCTTGACTTAACACTGTAGATTCTCTTTGTAATAATTTTAACTTAGAATTCTTTTTTAGTTTCAGGGTGACAAACACGAAGCTTACGTCCGACTCACCCTGAGTCACCATTACAAAAACGTCAAAGAAAAAAGAACGGAAGTGGCTAAATCATCAAAGGACAGGACCGTCACTTTTATCGAGGGCTTCAACTTCAAAGTCCCAGCTTCTCAAATAGAATCAACCAGTCTGGCTTTCCACGTTTTTCAGTCAACAACTGGCTACGGTAGGGGTATGTTTTTCTCGTAGATTAATGGACACTAAATTGACCTTGTATGAATATTAAGTAATATTAAAAAACATTTAAAAAGTTGCAAAAATGTCCACATATATCACTACAGGAAATGGTTTAATATTAATAATATATACTGCTACGAAAAAGTACGATACAAGTTACAATAGTTACAATAATTGTCCTAAGTATCTGTAATAAAATGGATTCGACTTTTCATACGATGAGATTGATGGTGATAGATCTTGATAACAGGACATGTTGATTTTAATAAAAGTTCATGGATTTGTAAAACAAGTGAAACATTAATTTTTTATTATTATATATTTATATGACTTAAACTAAAAAAAAACTAAGTGTAATTAATAAAAATAAATAATAAAATACAGGCAGGCAACAGCATTTACGGGAAATTGTATGAGAAGTCTAATAAGTTGTCTTTAAAGAATTAACCTATTCTGTCAAAATTAAAAAATACCATTAAATAATGGCGTAAAGTTAAAATGTATAAACAGAAGGATTGTTATTTATATTTTCATTTTTGTTCGAAAGAAACCATAGAATGAATGATTAAATCTGGTTTCCTATCAGTAAGTCACAACATTACATTCCCGCCACATACAATAATCAATGGCAAATATCTAGTTTTTGTCCAAGATTTAAGATTAAAAGGATGTTGAAGAACATCGCAGAATGATAATTTATTGTTTATTTAAAACCTTTCAAGTTTCTAGTGTCTACTGCTAGTTCCAGTATTGCTGTTATTATTACAAAAATAAAGGTAATATTTCTTCTCTGATTTAATTTCCTCTTTGCTACTAAAAATTTTTATAATTTACACTGGTTTGTTTGTTAGTATTTTTACAATTTAAAACACAGCAACTCCGGTTGCTTATTGTATTGTTTTTACCTATTTTAAAAAGTAAAATTTGTACGTGTAGTTAATATGCCAAAATTACAAAATATCGCCCTAAAATGCAGGAATTTTTAGCAACTAGCGCTAGTATCGCTTTTGCTTCCCCTACCATGACTTCGCACTTATTGAATAGGTATCAATTAAATTAGTTTGCCTCTACTAAAATTATTGTCGATTATAAGTCTCTAGCTTTTGCCCGCGACTTCGTACGCGTAGATGATGAGATAATATAAATACATTTTTCTATTGGAAGATGAGGTATGCCTTGTTTATTAGTGTAATATTTCCTTATAACCTAGTTTGTGTATGTGGCGTCGACAAAATAACCAGTCTGGTATGCGAGCTTACACGTGAGCAAGCCACATAAAATTGGAAGTGGGAGAAAACCCTTTCCTCAAATCTACCCAGCGAATTTAAAAATTTGACAATGTGGTTTATTTATGGACATAGTAAAACCTAATTTTATACGAAATTTTAGTCTCTTAAAATTAAAACTGAGATCGCTGAGTGTTAAAGGAATTCGCAGTACAAACACTATCTCAACTTGAAAACACTTATAACCAAATGCCATTACAGAATTTTGACGGCTTGAGCTTTTACAGAAGCATTATCGGTGTGCCTTTTTTTCAGAATAATCCTACGTTATCGAAGACTCCATGGATTGGGGGAATTTAAAATCTCAAGCGGCTAGTTCACGGCGTTATCCGCGTTACGCACTGTGTCTATTGGGTTGCAGAATGTTTCTTTTTCGTCAATGACTTTAGTAACATGTCGTTGATAAACTAAGTTAAAATATCCCGTTTACCAAACAATTCTGTAATTTTCGAAATTCCTAGCTAAATGCGATCGATCCATTAACTCTTGAACAGCAGTCACTGATATGCAGAGTTTGTCTGGGATAATCATCATACGGTCTTTTGATAATTATCACTCTTTCTTATTTTTAATAACAGATCAGAAACTTTTGCTGCAGATATATCACCCCTCAGATGTACTCATATGTTTTTTGTTAGCTTCAGTATTTCTACTTTGGGCCACAGGCTTTTTTTATCAGCTTAGGTGTCTCTAGATACCACCGGCAAAGTTTGACAAAAATCTCCTGCCAATAGCACTGCCACAGGACAGTTTTTATTTCCGCGATGTCCCACAAGGTTCTATTTATATTCTCAACTCCTCCCTTGCGCAACCATAATCTTAATTTTTTTAACACTGCAGCTAGATTGCTTTATTTTTATATACTACATATAGGTGTTTCTGTATTATGTTAGATCGTGTGCCAACTTAAGGGTTGCATGCGCTTTTCGGCCACGATCCGGCAATTTCGAAGGACGTGACAGCAAGGACGATACCATGAGCGTTTCTTATTTTTACTAATATCAAGTTTATGAGGTTGATTTTTTTCAGTGCCCTTGGAGAGTCAAAAAGAAGAGTTTTGACACTGGTTACAATTTTGTCGTACGTTAGCTTTTCACCTTCATTTACGGCCACTAACCTCTCTTTCCTAAACATTAAAGTTAGTCTCTGTCAGATATTCTTTATTTCCTAAATCCCGTGATCTGTTCGGTTTTGGCAAACCATATTCCTGGAGAGTACATCCACTTAATGCCAAGACCGTTTCTTCAATTTTCTTTAATTATACAGTGTGGTCCATTTAACTTGAGACAACGCGATATCTCAAAAACTGTAAGTTTTTCAACTCTCTTTTTTTAAATTAAAATATAGATTTTTTTTATTTCAGAATCTTGTTGAATGTAAAAAAGCAAATAAGTTTTGTTAAAAGAAATTTTTCATAGAATTGCATCGTCAGTAGATAAAAAATAAAATAACATTTTTTTTTTCAAAATTTTATAATAATGAAATGGTTTACTAAAAATGTTTTTCTTCTTACAAAAAATTAAATGACACAATTATATCAAACAACAAAAAAAATTTAATGTAACTAATGCTCAAAATGATGACCATCAACTTAACACATTTATCAATTCTTCTTATGAAGCTTTCGTGACACTGAATAAGAGTTTCTCTGTTGACAGCTCCACAAGCATTTCTTATGCGTTCCATCATATTTTCCGGGGTTGTAGGAACTTTTTGATAAACTATTTGTTTAAGATGGCCCCATCAGTAGAAATCACAAGGCGTTAGATCAAGTGATCTAGCAGGCCACGCAACAGGGCCACCTCTTCCTATCCATCGATTAGTATACTGCTGATCTAACACTTATGGCATAATGAGCAGGGCAGCCATCATGTTACAACCACATACCTGCCCTTACTTGAAGTGGTACATCATCAATTAGATCTGGCAAATGTTGTTGTAGAAAGTCCCGATATTTTGGCCCATTCAATGTTCCTTCAATAAAATACGGACCAATCAACAAGTCTCCAATAATTTCGCACCACACATTCACAGACCAAGAGCGCTGATGTTCTACTTCCCTCAACCATCGCGGATTTTCCACACTCCAATAATGCATGTTATGACGATTCACCTCTCCATGGTTTGTAAATGTGGATTCGACGGAAAATAAAACACAAAGGAAAAAAAATCCTATTTATGTGTATTTTATTTCGTGCCCACTCACAAAATATCACTCGATTTTTAAAATTATTACCATGATGTTCCTGATGTAATGAAATATGATATGGATGAAATTTGTGCCGCTTAAATATTCTTAGAATACTGGTTTTAGGAATTCCAGAATATTGAAAAAGTTTTCGAGAAGAAACATGCGGATTCACAGGAACAGCTGCTAATACTGCGATTTCATTATTTTCACCAGTAACCGTGACTCGTCGTGTTCTTTTTTTCGGCTGTACACTTCCAGTCTCTGTAAACTGCTTAACAACACGGTAAAAAGACGCCCGAAATATAGCATTTCTATCAGGAAAACGGTCCGCATACAAAGCAACGGCATTCACAACACTTCTTCCACATTCACCATAAAGCAATATCATTTCAATTTTTTGGGCGATCGAAAGATATTCCATATTGGTTACACAATTTATAAGTTGATAATGACTACAGAATTGTGCGTTAATAACGAAACAAAGTATCTTCAACTACTGCTCCTTTATCTCGGTATGATAAAGAAATTCGAAGCAATTTTCAGTAAAAACTGTTTGAAATAAAAACTCCAACCGATTACTGAATAATTCAGGTTTATTTCAAAGGTGATAACAACATTATTTACGTTTTTTGTAAGAAGAAATTAATTTGTCGCAAACCATGAATTATTAAAAAATTAGAAAAATAATTAATATTTTATTTTGTATCTGCTTAAGTTGAAATCGTATAAAAAAAACTTTGTAAACGAAACTTATTTGCTTTTTTTCAGGGAATCAGATTCTGAAATAAAAATCTATATTTCCATTTAAAAAAAAGAGAGTTAACCTTAAAAAAACCTTCAAAAAGTTGTCAATGTAAAAAAAAAGTCATCATTACATCTCCCCCGTAACGCCTAACAACTTTTATTTAAACTTTTTTTTTGAAAAACTTACTGTTTTTGAGATATCGCGCTGTCTCAAGTTAAATGGACCACCCTGTATATAGACATTTATTGTATACTTTACCAAAGAGTTCTCGAATACCACTATCAACCTCGTGCTTAATTTTCCGTTTAAAATGTTCTGATAGAAATTATCTTTGATATTTTCTCATTAGCCTGTTGGATCTGACATTTGACAGAAAGCCTCTTCCAAGGTCATATGCCAATAATAATAATAATAATAATACTCTCCCTAATTCACCCCCTTACGAGTGAATTTTAACCCCAAAAGCTGAGCTTGTGCGGGGAAAGGGACGGCTATTATTATTATTTGCCGTGGCACTCCGGGGCGACTTAAAGATGATTGATGGTGCCATTTGACTTACAGGAAAGGAACACCCAAAAAACCTCACCCACCATCATCGAGACGGTAATGCATGGCGATTTTATAATCTGCATGTCATATCAACAGAAATTGAATTTCTATTAATACGGCACACATCAAATCCTATGCCGAACCATGCAATTTAATTAAAAATCCACATGGTCTGGGCTGGGATTCGAAGCCCAGCAGTCTCTGACTCATAAACTTGCCTATAAATGAATATAAGCGCGTTAGACCGCTACACCACCGACCCGATATAACACCATTAACCCGATATCATTTGAGTGACAGTTAGAGGCAGTGTAAAAAAAATTAAAAAATGAGTCTAAAGCGTAACCGCGGTTCATTCATATGTCCTTTGTAATTTATTTATATTTTTTGGCATTTATTATTCTAACACAAATATTAGTTTTTTTAAGTATTAAAACTTCAAAAAACATAAATAAAATTACACTAAAATATTTTAAACAGGTATAGCTTAAAATTTTTATAAAAGTAAAATGCATTTAAACGTTTATTACATTCATATCATGTACTCAGTATTAAATAGTAATAATTGTAAGTGAAATTAATAGTAGTCTCTCATTCTTGGAAAAAATGGATCAAATTTCGATGCAGGTGTCAGGTGTCAAAAAAGTGTACATACATACGTCTTATTGAACAATAATTTCTCTTATTAAAATGTTGCCCATTCTCATAAAAAAGCACAAGTTATTTTTAATTTTTCTAAAATTAGTGTATTTCTCATAGTGCAATAGTTAAGTTTAATTATATTTTAACTTTAAATTAACAAATCTGTTTTAGTTGACCTAACAAATAAAGCTTTTTCTCTTTAGGAGTTAATTTTTGACTATACTTTCTCATTTTTTTGTAGTAAAACCTTTTTGCTCCGTTTGGAGGGTTGTTCAAATTGTTCATCACTAATACTAAGTTAACTTTGGCAACTAATTTCGTGTGTTTTGTTGTGGATTAGAAAATCTAGCTTATGCTGCTGTGTATGTGCTTCAGCCTAACTTTATCTAAAATCTGACTCTCGGGTTGAGTATAGTTGGGTATAGTTGAACTATAGTTGAACTATTTATCTAACAAAATTGATATAGGATTTTGCAATTAGTCGTTTACGTTTTGAAGCAATTGTACTAAAAGACTCAGGCAACAAATGATCTTCACAAAGATAGTGAATTTTATTATCTAACATTAAATTTAAATTTTTAAACCATTGCGAATTTTAATATTGGAGGAAAATTAAAAAAGAATATTTAGCTTTACCCGGACCAGACATGTTTTGTTACAAATATATAAAAAAAAAATTGAAAACAGTCCTGAATCAAAATATAACGGCTAATTAAATTGTTAATCTGGTTAATACACTTACTAATTACACCAAATTTTTGTTCTTTTCGCCTTCCGGTATTCTGCTTTTCATTTTTACGACGTTGTGTCAACACAGTTGTCAAAGCTCTCTTCAAAATATCCCAGAAATAGTATGGCCATTGTATGGATTATGGATGGTATCGAGCTCGACAAAAAATAACAAAATTAAGTGCAGCTTGTACCCCAATCTCATGAAAGTTTATGGAAACGGGCAACATCGCTTTTATCTTATATGCGATGGGAGCTCCAAATAGTATGGGCAGAACTACGACTTGTTACCAGTGCTGTACATTTAAACGGTTCATCTTACATATTAATTTATCTATGGGGCATACCGTCTACCTCACAAACTACTTCACTTTTTAGAATGTACTTTACAACGTAACTTGGCATCAACAGTCATGCCAAGGTACTTTGCATTCAGTCTTTCTGTTGATATTTAGAGAGAAAAGTTCTGCTATAATTTCTTAGTGAGATTCACATGAATAAATTTAAGTTCATTGAACCTAATTCTCCATTGATTGGTCCATCTAACTAGAAAGTTACTAGCAGTTTGAAGTTTTCTCACTGTTCCTTCTTGATCCTGAATATTTAAAAGTAGATCAGTATCATCAGTGAATGTTGCTGTATTCATATCTTTCAGAGCTGGCAAGTCTCTAGTCTCTAGTACGTATAAGATGGGTCCAAGAATACTTCCTTTAGACATTGCAGCTCTTATTTCCTTTAAATTAAAAGATTCGTCTACTTGCTTGATTCTAAAAAGCCTTTCTGAGATATAAGATGTTATAAACTCTATATATTCTTCGGAAGCATTTTTTTTTTTTTTTTTTTAGTTTTCGAAACAAACCTTGATGCTACTCCTTGTCAAAAATGCTTCAAAGCAAACTTGTTTTTCTTCAACGGCACGCTATATGAGTTCTGGGACTCTATGCACTTGGTCAATAGTAGAATGTTTTTGTCGAAACCCTAATTGGAAATCAGGTATCAACTTTTTATCTTAAATAGAAGTCTTACACCCGTATGCATAGTTGATCGCCAGATGTTCATCTCGGCCCGAAAAGGTGGCGACTTGCTGTAGATTGTCACCGGCATCTCTCGCAAGTTTTCATGTCCCTTAAAAATGATGAAACAAGTTCAAGTAAATAAGGCATAAAACATGAATTAGTCATATTTCGGCAATCATTATTGCTTTATTCACGAGATTTTGCCTGTGATCTAACATCTATCTCTATTCGCATTATTTAACATATCTAAATCATGATCTTAAAACTCAAAAAACAATCTCCAGCAAGTCGCCTCCTTTTCGGACTTTCGCCAGCGGATCGCTGATGATACCGCCGAGATGAATCTGTGGCGAATCGCTGGCGATCGACTATGCATACGGATGTTAGTCTCTCTAAAAATAATTTTTAAATAATTTTGATACAATGTTAAGAGAGAAATATAAGATTTAACGTCGGTTGACGGTTTTCCTGGCTTTGGCAACATGACAATACCTTTTTTCGAAAATTGCTTCAAGATTTCACCAGCAACTCGAAGCCTGATGCTTTTTTCGTATTAAGGTTAGTTTTAATCTCTTCTGCTATTTCTTTCGATGTCACAAGAGGGATATTTTAGGATTATCTATTATATATAGGCAAACTTATTTCTTCCTGCATCTGATTGGGTGTAAAAAAATGTCTGACAAATGTTTAGCAAACAAGTCCACTTTCTGATTATTATCCCTTGCCCATACTCCGTTATCGCTTCCAATGTATAACTCTAAATAAATAGCGATAAAAAGACTCTTTCTTTAGTTATAAACTCCGTCAGTTTGTATGCGTGTTTCGTGCTTTTCTAGGTATATCCGTAAAAATTAAGTCTATTTTCCTTAAAAAAATGTTTTATTTATACAAACTTAGCCTACTACCTTCCAGAGTTGGGTCGGATACAGGAAAAAGTATCCGAGTACCGGATACAGATACTTACAATGTATCCGGATACTTTCTAGGATACTTTCACCTAAAAAGTACTCGGATACAAGTATCCGGATACTTTTTTCGGATACTAAAGGATACTTTTTCGGATACTTTTAAAGTGAGTTAAAATAATGTTTTCATACCAATAGTTACAATTATTCAATAAGATTGATTACAAGTAACAATAAACAATACTAGGCATAAATAAATTATCGAAAATGGAAAGCGATATAATAAAAACAGGAAAAAACTAATCAATAAATTGTTTATAATTTTTATTATGTGAATATAAAACATTAAAACAAAATGAACAATAAAACATAAAGGTGCTTGTAAATAAAACGAGTCGCACCTGAACTGCGCCAAAAACCATCCAGTGTCGTGTCCATATAAATCTAACGAAATAAGCTCATTGTTGGCGCGACTTGCCATGTTTATACAACCTTTCGATATTCTCGTCAGTGTCAGATGTATTCGATAATCCATTTTTGTGGATCTTCCGACGAGCGGTACTTGGTAGAGTCGAGAGCGTCGAAAAGAGGAGGAGTGAGAGATTGCAGAATGTTTCGTTCTGGCATAGGCAAAGCAGGCTCGTGTATTTGATCTTGTCATATCTGTATACTTTATTGATGTTGATGACGACATAAATAACCCATGATCAGTAAAATTATGAGCAACAATGTCATACATGTATTTTCTCGACTACATTTTAAGAACTAATAATGTAATTAGACATTTTACAAAACAAAAAATTCGAGGTACATACACCTACTTACCTTTGCGTATAGTTAGGCATTAAAACTGATACAGAAAGTTTAGTTATACTGCACTATATAAAAACATAGGAACAACATTTTCCAACTGGAACATAACTGGGCTAATGAAACCTCCACAAGTTTGTGACGCTAACACCGGACAAGAGTTTGCAGTATTTTTCCTGTAAAAACGTGCCCCTAGTTGCTGAATCCCGACCGTTTGTATACTGGGTGAATCGTCGAATTTATTCTTGGCGATGTGAATTTTTTTTGCGTTATTTTAATTTTTACAGGTTGCACCAAACAAAACTACAAATCATTGTAAAATAATTATTTTATTCCTTTTCATTTAAGTAGGTACCTATTGCAATTATGTCTTAAATATTGTAATATTGAAAAATACTTATTTTATTTCTAATTATACAGGGTAGCTCAAAGTATTTCGATTATATATTTTAATAGCGATAATATGGATTGGATCAGTTACGATTGTGGTAAATAATTTAAAAGCATCCGAATGCCGATACTTACAAATTTGGTCACGGATACGGATATCGGATACAAAATTTGAAAAGTGTCCGGGTACAGCTTTCGGATACACATAAAGTATCCGGATACTCTATCCGGATACAGAAGTATCCGGATACTACCCAACTCTGCTACCTTCCTTAGTGCACCCCTCTAGGGCCCTCATGGAATATTTCCTTCAAATTTCAAATCTCTGTATACACCGGTTCAGGATGTGTCTTGTCTGTCTGTTAGTCAGTCACTGTATTGCTTTATAGATAGAAATTAATTAATAGAAATCAGTAATGAAATATTTATTTTTATCACAAAACATTCAAATTAGTCTACAAATTAATTAACTAAAGAAATTTTAATAAATTGTAATTATTTTTTGTCTTGTTTATAGCTGATGATGGGAAAAACGAGTTATACAACTCTTTTAGTTGAAAATGAATAATTATATATTATACTGACCCATTAAAAAAAAGCGCAAAATTATGTAAACAAACTAGTTTTAAATTAATACTAATTATAAAATATAGTCTAAATATTTATTTAACATTAAAAACATATGCATTCCTAATTATATAACCAATGAAATTAGTACGATAGGTAGGTAGTTAGGTATACTAAACTTAATTACTATTGTTAGTGACTTGTAATATATTAATTTAATTTAATGAATGGTTATTTAATGGGTGTGAGGTAGAAATGTTTTATACCAGAATTAAATCGTAGATATTCGACTATTTAAACTAAATTTTTAGGTATCACTTCCTAAAATTTATTTACCTTTCATTACTATAAAAGTCTAAAAAACAAAATATTTATTTATTTTTATTTAATACATAAAAAACGAATAATTTATTATTAACTATATAAAACTAGGAATATTTTTAAATTAAGTAAATGTGCGCAGTTATAAGTTATAAGAGCTTTCGAATGCATATACCGTTAATTATCATTCAAGGTTAACATGCGATGATATAATTTTTTATTGTCATGTGTAGACTTACCTAGATAAAAAAAAAAGGTATAAAAAGTTATTTATAATGCAAAAACGTTCTAAAACTAAAAATTAACAATGATGCTATTATGGACCTTTGTTTGAAAACGTGATATGCAAAATAAATAAAACATTTGGATTTACATGCACTATTTCATAGACAAAGCATTTCGAAGAAGAATCATAACAAAAAGAAATTTTAAAGAGTAGAATATTAGAATTCCAGCATATAAAACTAACATAGGTATACAATACAATGAGAACTAACCTATAAACACTGGTGACACTACTCCAATTCGATGGCTCCACCAGTTGCGGCACCAGTTGCAACAACAGTGGTTTAGTCTAATAGGGGTCCATTACAACCTTTTCTTTTATTTTCTACAAGTCATTGGTAAAGAAGAAGTGCACTATTATTCGAAAAACGTTTCCGTGAGACATACTTGCATTTATTTTAAGGTGATAAGGAGATCAAGCTAATCATATATATGAAGTAATTTGTTTGAAATCTACGACGAAAAATTTTCTGCTCATTATTTCTTTAAAACTTTAAGGAAAAATGCGCCAAACATGAACTGGCCAAATTTTAATTTTTTAGACCATTGTAGACTCTTTTTTTTATTAAAAATTAAAGTGTCTCCACTGCCAGGGTCATTGACACAGGTACAAAATAATATAATATTACTATAAAAAAAAACAGTATTTATAACTTGTGAAGGATATTAATGTCTTTTAGGAATTTAATAATATTAATTACTTGGTCTTGAGAACTAAGAACTTCTTTCAGATTTGGTGGTAGGTTGTAGATTCTCCTGTGGTTCGCAAAAACTGGGCAGTCTATGATGATGTGCTGGACGGTTAGGGGAAGCACGCAGCTCTGACACATCGGTGGATCTTCTGTAGCCATTAAGTAACCATGTGTTAGTCGAGTATGACCGATTCGAAGTCTTCGAAAGGTTATTTTATTCTTTTTCTTTTTTGAAAGATAAGGCATTTTAAACGGTTCGATGTTTGGTTGGATATCACGTTGTTTAGATGTCATTGTATTCCATTGGGTTTGCCATGTTTTTGGATTTTTTTATGTAGCTGAATGTTTTTCATTGCTAAATTTGATGAAGAAGCCTCCTTAGCTATACGGTCGGCTGCCTCGTTGCCTGGTATACCCACATGTGATGGTATCCAAATCACTGTTATGGATACTCCTTGCGCAATATGAAGATGACAGGATTCATGTATTGTTTGGACCACTGAATTTTGTGAGGAACGATTTTTTATTGACATGATTGATGCAAGTGAGTCTGTGCAAATGGCCACTCTTCTCGTGTTTATTTTAACAGATTTTACAGCTTGGTAGATGCCGAACAGCTCGCCAGGTGAACACTGGCAAAATGTGTGAGAAGATTTTTAGAGATGATATCAAGGCTAGAGATCACAGAGCATCCGACATAGTCTTTTATTTTAGAAGCATCTGTGTATAGGATGGTGTCAAATTGGGAAGAATTTATTAATTCTAGAAAAGCTTGTTCTTGAAAGTTACTTGGAGTTTCGTTTTTAGGGTCATGAGCTAGAGTGGTATTAAAAAGTTTTAGATATTTTTCATATGGCGGCACAGGAGATATAGGAATTGTAGTTGTTCGAGATAAATCGATATCAGAGAGAAGTGGAGCATGGATTTGTGGTAATGTTTGAACATTATTAGTGGAAACGTGGACGTTCGAATATACCGCGTTAATTAAGGAATATGCTGGGTTTTTGGGATTTGCTGAAACCCTTGCACAGTCAGTAGGTAAGAAGGAGCTATTGTCGCCTTAGCCAGAGAGGTGGTTCTTTAGCTTCACAGCATAAACTTTCAGAGGGACTGGATCTAAAAGCTCCAAGGCATATTCTTAATGCAGAATTTTGAATAGAATTCAGTGTTTTTAGAGCCGTTTAGTTGCCAACATATAGACGGAGCTTCCGTAATATATCTTGGATCTAATTAGTGCTCTGTACACCTTGAGTAAAACTTCTTCTGCTGCCCATTGATGGTGAGATAACGATTTCAGAATATTAAGTCTGTTTAGGCAGTTATTTTTGAATTCGTAGAGGTGTTTCTTCCAGTTAAGTTTGCTGTCAAAAATAATTCCTAAGATCTTATGATGGTCGACTATTGCTAAAGGACTACCGTTTATGGAAATATTAGGATTTAATGTGCAGGATGATCGTCTGCTGAACTTTAATACTTTTGATTTTATATGGAAGAAGTAGAGGCCTGTTTTTGTAGACCACAAACTGAGCTGATTCACAGCTTCTTGGATTAGTGTTACATTTTTATCAGAACAGTAGACAATAAGGTCATCTGCATATAGAGAAAGTTTGACCGGAGGGCCAATGGAGTTGCATATGTCGTTAATAGCAAGAGTGAAAAGAGTCGGGCTTAAAACTAAGCCTTGCGGTACACCATTTTCTTGAGAGAAGGTAGAAGATGTTTTTCCATTAGCAGTAATGTTGAACACACGGTTAGTAAGAAAATTTTTAATAAAACTGAATAAGTTTCTGGTAACGTTACACTTTTTAAGTTTTTCGAGAATTGTAGGTATCAGAAGGATGTCAAATGCACTCTCGATATCAAAGATAGCTGCTATGACATCCTGTTTTTTTGAGAAAGCACTGAATACAGCAGACTATAGTATTGATAGATTATCTGAGGTGCTGCGTTGGGGTCTGAAACCAGATTGGGCAGGATTAGATATTTCTCCAGGTACCAAAGAAGTCTTCTGTTTATCATTTTTTCTACTAGTTTTTACATCGTGCAGGTCAAAGAAATAGGCCTGTATGAGTTTGGATCATCGGGTGGTTTTCCCTGTTTTTTAATTGGAAGTATTACAGCTTCTCGCCAGAGCTTGGGAAAAGATTTCTTGGTCCATATCTTATATAATTGTAGAAGTTTAGTGAGTCCTGAGGATGGCAAATTCTTAAGAAAAACAAATGGAATATTATTGGGTTCAGCAGCTGAATTTTTGCATGTAGAGAAAGTATCAAGAAGTTCGTGTAAATTAAAAGGGAGATTTAAAGATTTGGAGTCTGCATCAGAAGTCGAAAGGGCAGATGTTACTGAGCTAATTGAGTTAGAAGGTATGTTTCCTTGTTTGTTTTTGCATTTTTTGTGGAAGTTTTCAGCAATTATGTTAACTATTGCTTGGCTGTCAGTTGCTACGTTACCATTACATAGGAATGTTCATTTCAGATCTATTCCCCTGCATACGTCTGATTTTATTCCATACTTCACTAGGAAGGGTATCAGATGTAATTGAGGACACATAGTTATTCCACGATTCTTTTTTGCACTGCTTTAGAATACGTTTTGCACTGGCTTTGAGTTTTTTTAAAGTTGATGAGCTTTTCTTGAGTTCTAGCTCTACGGTAGGTATCTGTTTAATGCTGTTTTGCATTCCTGAACAGCTGTAGCACATTTGTCATTCCATCAAGGAACTGATTTTTTGTCACTAGAGATTGCAGATTTTCCTATGAATATTTCAGCAGCAGCAGTCAAACAGTTATTGAAATCAGAAACAGCTTCATCAACATTTTCGGAAAGTTGGTATTGAGTTATATGGTTATCAATGTGTGATCTGAATCCTTTCCAATTGGCACCAGCAATTTTCCATTTAATTATGTTATCCGTGTTCGTAGGGGTTTTTCTTGAGATGAAGGAAATAATAATAGGAAAGTGGTTGCTGTCGTAGAGGATATAGTTTTAGGATCACACAGACTTAGATCAATTGATGAGAAGTTCCCAGTAGATATATTAAAATGAGTGGCGGAACCGGTGTTAAGAAGACATACACTAGTGTTGTTTAAAACGTTTGCAACAGTTTTTCCTCTGCCAAAAGTCTTTTCGGAACCCCACATTGTGTTATGGGCATTACAATTACCAACTAGTATAAAAGGGGGAGGCAACTGATTTATAAGATCGGTTAGTTCAGTTTCAGATAATAAATAAGTAGGAGGAATATAAATATTGCAAATAGTGACTTTTTCTGGAAGCCAAACTTTAACAGCTACTGCTTCGATATTAGTGGTTAGAGGTAAGTATTTGGAGTACAGATTATAAGAAATAAATATGGAAGTTCCCCCACTTGCAAATAAACCAGAAAATCTGATGAAATGATAACCTTCGAATCCTTTGAGTTTACGTTTGTGGGATTCCTTAAAATTGGTTTCTTGTATACAAAAAAATATCTACATTAGCGTTAGAAATTAACTGTTGGATTCTTTCCAGGCGCGGATAGAATCCATCGCAATTCCACTGGATTAGTTTGAAGATTGTAAAGTCTCTAAAACACACTTTTTAATAAAATTATCTCCCTGGAAATGCTTAAAATTAAGTTTTTTAACCTTAAACTTATATGTGTCATACAATCGCGATCTTAAAAATTGCTTAATAACAATATAAAGGTGCAACAGGCCTACCACGAGCCGGACCAAATAGGATCGCGCGATAAATATACGACACTATAAATCTGACGAACTTGGGCCCGTTGTTGGCCGGACCCAGCCCAGGCCCGGCCGGTTACATTTATAAGCACCTCTAGACTATCCATAGAGCAATAAACCATTCAAACATTTTTGTGAACCCCTATAATTTATTTACATTTGTGTTCCAAAATTTTAAAACTTTTGGTGACATCGGATTGACATTTTTCATCTACCATCGTTTTAAAAATAATCTAGAAATACAGTGTTTTCGGATCAATTCAAACATGTTAATCGTCATTTTATAAAAAAGATGCCACTTTCGATTTTAGAAAAATTGTATGAAGCTAACGATTTAAATATTGTCTTCATCGTCTTCATCTGCAGAGTACTCTTCTGCGTCGATATTAGCATTTTCTAAATTGCAAGGAATATATAAATTTTTAAAAACTCTTCAACTCGACAAATATTGTTGACAGCGTTTGTGAAGCATAAATCAAGCCATAAACTTTTTAACAGTACGAAATACTAGGTCTCACATTCGACTTACCTTGTCTAAATAAACGAAAATAGTTAAAACGTTATGTATTGCTGATATAAACTTTTGAAGCAAATAATTTATTGGAAACTAGCTTTATGAACTGGTCACTTGCGGATGTCATTTTTTGTATTTAATTCATCTTATCACTAGACAGGAGTAGGTAATTTATTCGTAGTACCTAAGTTGTACGATAATTGACTTGAAATCCTTCCCTAAATTCACCTAAAAGAATCCATTGTACTTTTACGAATTCATTTGTATGGTTTGTTCCTTACCTCGAGAGAATTAATTATTAACAAGCCAATTTCAACTAGTTCGTTTGCTTCTTATTTTTTTTATTTATTTGGTGTCATCGGCGTCGACTACTACAGCCATTAGCCTAGTGTTCTGTGTAGGCTTTGTTACTGTTTCCCAGCGCCACTTTGGGAACAGCACTGTTAATTAGAACCCAACAGTGAATGGTCGAGTGGGGAATCCTACCTATGCATTAGAATTAATATTTAATTTTTTTTAATTAAATAAAAATCCTTGACACCGGTGGGATTCGATCCTGAGACCTTCTGATCTCAAAGTCATGACTCTAGCCACTAAGCCAACCCAACCTCCGCTTCTTGTTCTAATTAATTCATCAGTAACATTGTTAAAAACTCATATAAGTTTAAGGTTCTTGTTTAACGGCTGGAGAACGAGTTTACAGAATGTCAGAACTTTCACAATAGGCGATTTTGACGTTTTACGCTATGTGCCGAAGATGCGTTCGCTGTACCAAAGGCGCATTCGTTTCTTATGGTAGTGCGTGAGGAGATTTTTTGCCATCAATTTTGAACCGATTTTTGTCAGAAGAGATATTTCCAAATATTGTTTTATTGTACATAGTTATATTTTTCGTCATCTTCTTGGAATCTGTTAGGTTAATCTCTCTTAAATGGACCGTAAGACATATTGCTAAATGACTGGTTTTTTAAGGATGCTTACTGTACCAACTTGGCTTGTCATTTCAAAGCAGTAGACAAGGCATCGTGGCCAATTTTGGTGATTAGGTTCTTCTTCGAGGTTTGCAAAAGCAAGTCACATTTTAATAGTCATCCCATTTACGGAGTTTTATAGATTTTCCTCATTACATTTGTAAAATTGCAAGTATAAGAATTTTGGAGAAAATTTACGTATTTAAAAAATACATTTTCCATTGTGTAGTGATGACATTTCACACCCGCTTAAAGGGTTTTTATCGACATTAAATTGTAAATATGATTACTTTCGATAGTTTTTGAACTACTGTTTCGTTGTTTTAGACAGGGAAGTCCATCTGCAGTCGAATTTTGTAGTCTTGAAGTGGATTCTTTAAGAATAGTTATTGTTGAAATGTTGCCTTTTCTTTTTCATCTTGGAAAGTTACCAGTTGAACCCTTTACGAGAAAGGTACGATTATTTATGTATATATTTGTTAATTTTATTGATCAGCTATTGATTGTCGATTTTTCATGTTGTTGCTTGATGCACAATAATTGTAATTATGTAAGTTTATGACTCTTAGTGAGTCAATGTAATTTTTCATTCATCCTAGGTACTTAATAGTTTATAATTTACATATGGGGTAATTAATTGTATAGTTTGTGGAAGTTGAGTCAATTTTGGATTGCAACATTTTCTTTATATTTTAAGGGTTCACCCGGAGGTTTCACCCCGAGGGTTCATCTTCACTATTTCACTTTGAGGGTTCTCCTCGAGAGCTTCACACGTGAGTTCAATCGTGAGGACTTGGTACACCGGTTTACCAGAACACTGGCCTCTGTATTCGTGGTCCATTAGTTACTTTATCTGGATGGTAATTTTGTGATGCTGTTATTGATGACACCCTACTATCAGGTTTTTTATATTATATTGAGGATTTTATGGCACTATGCTTGCTAATTTATTGATTTAAACATTCTACCTTTTTTATGAACCTAAGGTATTTTTAACTTATTTATACAGAATGTTTTAGTGGGGTTTTCTTTATGACCTATCAAGTAGAGAATAGTTATTTCAAATTTCAATTAATTAAGCACTTAATGATCTGAGTATTTGCCAATTTAAAACTGTTCTTCTGATTCCTATATTTTTAAGTATTTTAATTATCAATTATTGTACTGATATTACTAATAAAAATGTGTTTAATTGACTTGGCCTATCCTCAATTTTGTCAACCATTTTTTTATTATTTTAATTTCTAGAAATCATCATGCAAAGAATTATTTGGTACTAAAGTTTTTAATACTTTCCACACTTCCACAGCACTGCCTCCATTATGATAAATTTTACTTTCATAATATTTTCTTTTTTCCGTTCTTAAGACTCTTACAGCAATGTTATTTTTTGTTTATAGGCTTCCCATTTTTTATTATTTCTATTAAATATTTTCTGAACCAATTATCTCTGTCCACTAGAGCACTTTTTATAATATCATTTCACCACTCATTATAAATTGGAAATATCAAAACCATTTTTTTGGAGCGATTTCATTTAGTATTTGTACAAAATTATGAGTGAAGTAGCGATATTTTACATCAATTTATCAGTAGTTCCAGTCAATTATATTTAAAGCTTATTACAGATAGCCTCGTAATTAATATAATTTTCCCTACTCTGGATAATTACAGGTTATAATTTAATTTTTAAATTCGCTATTTTTACAGTTATGATGTAATGGGAGCTAATTTTAGGTATTTTTAAAACTTGTGTACTAAATCTATCACAATTTGTAATTACTAGGTCAACAAGACTACCTCCATTATTTGTTGGATGAGTATAGTCAGTTACAATATTTTCGAAACCAATATAAATCATAAAATTTTTTAAACGCACAGTGTAAGTAAAATTTATTAAAATACCTATATTAAAATCCCCACTTAAAATTACGTTGCATATATTTTCATAGCACCAAAGTTCAAAAAAATTTAAAAACTAAACATAACTGCTATTTGGCGGAATGGGACGTTTCAACACAGCCGTTTCGACGCGAGGACATTTCGGCGCCGGCCGATTCGACGCCGAGCCGTTTCAACGCCAAATGTAAATTATTTTAAGTAGGTAATAAATTATTCATAAAAAATATTTAAAATGTCCATTTTTGCAGATCTATTCTTTGTATATAATTGGGGTAATTTATCTTGTTCCTTAAACATTCGCAGTAAATATGTAACCATTAGCTGGCTTATAATGTCATTTCTACGAAAGGCATAAACAATTAATTTCTAAAAATTAGGTACCTAAGAAGTATTTTAATGAATTTTGTAAATATTAATATTGATACATAATTTTATAATAAGTAGTTCATTATCCCATTTTAGGTACCTGTTTTTAGATAGATTAAACAGTAATTTTACTAACCTGACATAATAGGTACATTAAGCAGTTACTTATCTCATTTGAGGTACCTAATGATAGGTATATTTAGTAGTTAATTATCTCATTTTAGCTACCTAATGATATTTACTTTAAACGGTTAATTATCTCGTTTTAGGTACCTGAATGGATAAATATGATTTTGTTTAAAATATTTTCTTTCATCTTTATTATATTGTGCTCTGATTTTTCTATTTTACTTACTAACTTTTTTAAAACATGAAAATTACAAGCCAAAAGGAAAGACGTAAATTCTCAGATGGCGGTTTTTTGTACGTTTTTGATAAAACAAGCTCGTGTAATTCAAAACAGTTTTGGAGATATGACCATAACATTGAAGGACAACAACGTTGTAAGGCCAGGATTCATAACAATTCAGACGACAAGCTAATAAAAAAAATTAACGAGCATTGTCACGGAAGTTCTTCTGCATATATATTAAAACTGTATTAAAAAAAGGTGTAAAGAAACGATGGAATCCATGGCTGGAATAATAAATCACTGTGTATCAGGGATCTCAATAGCAATCAGTTTATTCATATGAAATATCATTTTTTTTTGTTACTTGTATTTCGCTGTTTTGTGAGTAAACTTCTATATATCTATTTATTAATAGGCTCAAAAGCTGCATGTCGCCTTAAAGAAGATGATTAGATGAAGGAGAAACCAAATCAACCTTTCACCACCTACCCCAGTAAGTCGTGAAGAACTAGTATTTTCTGAACAATACAAAGTTTATGTAGGTTCAAACAATGTTGAAGAAGAGTTTCTCTTGAGTGACAGTGGAGCAGACCCAGATTGTAACGAGAGGATTTTAAAAATCGTTTTCGATTATAAAAAAAGAAATATAAACGAATATTTAAAAGCAATATCACATAATTATAATATATGCATCCTTAATAATAAAATTAAAATAGACATTTCAAATATATTATTTTGTAAGAAATATTATCTACTTAAAAAACACAATTGGCGTCGAAACGGCCCGTCGTCGAAACGGCACGTCGTCGAAACCGGCGGCGAAATGTCCTCGCGTCGAAACGGCCGCGTCGAAACAGCCGCGTCGAAAGTTCATAGACCAGATATTTGGAGACCTATATAAAGAACTGACTAAGAATTTTTAATTATTGTAAGTAATCTGCAGTGAAATTAACCAATTTTTATATTTTCAAAACATTTGATAATATTTGTCACTTTAATTGTAATTAACATATACATGGCAGCTCCCCCTGTATGACGGCTATCACTGTCTATCCGATGCACATACTTTGATTTTCTTTTACTATACGGAGACAACTTGGCGCAATATTCTTAATAGGTGCGTTTTAATCATCCGCTTCTGCTTCGGAATTGTCGGTTTTCTTGTTTTAATCTAACAGGTTAAAACGACTAAACCGACAATTCCGGAAGCAGAAGCGGATGATTAAAACGCACCTGATATTTTGCTTGCTGTTGTCAGTGTCAGTGAATATTATTTTTGGAGTCACAGTTTATTGCTAAAGAATCAGTTAGCTCACTCGGAACAGTTGAAAGTTCCAAAATAACATCCACTCCAGGGATACAAATTCAGGATACGCAGAAGACTGCTGTTTTATTATAGGCGGTTGTCATATATTGTATTATCCGAGTTGCGCAGTGTATAAACTGAAACATTGAGATTAAAATTGCCGACGCAGATTGAGCGATCTGATTCTTTAGCTATAAACTGTGGCATATGAATCAAAATGGCCGCGCCCTATGTTGGGCGTGTCGGATCTCTCTCTTGCACCATATAGTAAAGAAAATCAAAGTATGTGATCCGATGTATTTTATACCCATTGATATTTATCTTACTGTCATATATATCTTCCTTTAAATGCGTTTCAGATAGACAAACTAACAATGGCTTTTTATTCAGGACTAGATTACTAATTTCATCAATGTGAGGAATTAGACTTTGTGAATTTAAATATACCAAAAATAAGACAAGTAACATGTACCCTTTTGCATTATGGTTCTATTATTATTGGAGTAACTTTGTCTAAAAAATCATTACTTTTATCACTTTTATCATCACGGTTTATACAATTATTATTACAATTAATATTTTCTATAAAATATATATTATCTGATATATAAATAACTACAGGGTGTTCTAATACGGTTTCTAACTGGCTATTATTATTATTGTTATTTGAGCAGTCTATAATGAAAATTAAGTTGTTTTCTTTTTGTTGTTGTTGTATGCTCGATAAAATATTAGTTTTATCTATTACATTTCCCTTGTTATTTTATATAGTTAACATTCTCACCTTACCTTCTGAAAAATTATCAATCTTACAAATGTAGCTAATTAATTTATTATTACATTTTTCAACAAAGTGTTTGATACGACTGACTGACCATTCCATCAGAAGGAACGCTGCTAAAAAGTATGTTTGTATGTGTGCAATATTTTAGTCTTTTATTCAAAAACTTCATTGATTGATATCTCCCATATTTAAAATTATTTTTTCTTGCGATAATTAAAACTTAATGTCAAACCTAAAATATCCTCAATAACGTTTTCAAAAGTTGCACGTGGTTTTATGATAGTTTCTATAATAGTTTTGTTTACACTGAATTTGTTTTTACGAACTCTGTTTAAGTTTTTACCCGTTTCATAACATAGAATTAATATTTTCCTGGTTTTCATTTTATTTAATACTTCCATCTCTTGTACTTTGTTGGTTTGGAATATATTGCTATTTTCTATTTTTTTCTTGATTGTATTAATGGTTATATTTCTTGTTGATGTTTTTAAAGAAATATTTTTATCTCTATTCTTAGTTTGCTAAGTTCTTCTTGGTACCAGTGGCGGCTCGTGGGGTGGTTTACAGTGACAGAATATACGTATCAGTACAGATGTATGAAAAAACTTTTAGTGTTTTAAAAAGTTTATAATATATCTTTCTAAAACACTGACAGTTTTTTACCTATATCTGTACCAGGATCTATATTCTGCTACTGTGAACCCCCAAAATTTTGCTCACTAGCCGCCCCTGCTTGGTACTCATTATTTTCCTCTTTTAATATTCTTATTTAATTGACCATATTTCTGCCCACACTATCTAAATTTTTAAATTTATATTCCAACCATTTTATTTTGTTATTTTTAATCATTAATTCAGTTTCATGAGATAATATACTTACTTGGGTTTCAATGATTTCTTTATTCGGCATTTTTATGGTATCACTCTGGTCTTTAATTTTTTAAGTTTTTATTCTCCATTTCTATAGCTTCAGCTTCAAAATCTTGTGTTCGTCTATTTATTCCTTCAATATGTCTATCTTTGTCTTGTATTCTTTCTTTTAGTAGATTGATATATAATTGTAGGTGTTCAATTTCTTCATTTTTGTCGTATTTCCTATTTTCCATTAAAAAATCTTGCTCACATATGTCCCTTTTTTGTTTACAAATTTTTTTGTATACGACACCCGTATGCATAGTCGATCGCCAGCGATTCGCCGGCGTATCACCAGCGATCCGCTGGCGGAAGCCCGAAAAGGTGCCGACTTGCTGGAGATTGTCATCGGCCTCTTTCGCATGTTATTCATGATTCATTTCTTAAAACTCAAAAAACAATTAACGAATATCAAATTTTTCCCAATTAAAGAACATGAAAACTAATTTTTCTTATAAAATAACATGAAAACTTGCGAGAGATGACATCTGCATCTATAATGTGTGGAGGCACTTAGGCCTCATTAGGCCCATTGTGTATTCTCCTGAGAAGATAGGCACCTCCTAGCTCGTGAGCCAGCCTACAGATTTAATGTAGTTGACAACGTCGCCAAGAGGTGCTTCTCATATCGGCCGGTGTTAGCCGATACTTGCCGAATACAAATCTTGTAATAAATGAGAGCGTCGAGCAATCGTAAAGGATATGCTCGATGGTCTTATCTTTTTATTCGCATCCTCTGCAGAGTGCGCATTCTGACAGCCCCATGATATGGAGATGCTTTGGTACTTGGCAATGACCAGTCAGAATGCCTGTGACTAAGCGCAGATTCTAGTCAAGTATTTATTTGCTGCAGTGTTGTCAAGATAACTTAAGAGCTCCCTGGCAACTCTGCAGTTTCTTGTTTCATCCCATCTGAATATCACAAGGAAATGTTCTTTAATTAGGTCTGTCACTACAGATTTTGTCAGGCCAATAGAAGGACCAGGTCCAAAAAGTATTTGGTTGGCTGCTTTCTTGGCTAGTGAATCAGCAAGACGGTTACCTTTCGATGTGGCGTGACCTTTAATCCATCTTAAGGTGACCACGTTGTTGATGGATACTTCGGTCTGTTCAGGGTGAGTAGTGCTTGTCTGCTATCTGTATAGATAAGCATGTTCCTTCCAGTAATATTACTTCTGGTTATTTCTTTTGCTATGAGAATCCCCGTTAGCTCTGTTTGAACTACACTGGCACTATTGCTCACAGCCCATTTTATGTTTAGGTTTAAGAATCTGGAGTATATTCCACATCCTGAGCCTTGATTTATTTTAGAACCGTCGGTGTAGATATAAATCGTATCTGTCACTTCTGGCTCTTCTTTTTATTCTATTATAACTTTATATGGCTTATGAAAGATATATTTCGGTGAGATGGCGTCCATGTTTGCTTGAAGCACTGGTAGCATATCCCGCGTCTCCTGTGACGTCTCGCCTCACCAGATTCTACATCAGGTTCTATTCCGACCGTGCGGAGGCGTGTCATTGTCGTCAGAGCAACCTCCTTGATGTGAATATCAAGGGGAGTGAGACTAAGAATTATTTCCATGGCTCTAGTCGGTGTTGTTTTCATGGTTGTTGTTATCTTGAGACATGCTGCTCTTTGAATTTGTTCTATTTTACGGATAGCTGTTAATTTTTGGGTTTTCGGTACCCATACAACTGCACCGTATGTTAGCATGGGTCTTATGATAGCCGTGTAAGTCCATGCGACGACTCTGGGGGAGAAACCCCAGGTGCGCTCCACGGTTCGGCGGCATTGTTCATAAGCAATGTATGCTCTTTTAACCCTGTTTTCTAAATACGAGTTCCTTGTTAACTTGCTGTCAAAGGTGAGACCTAGGTACTTTACCTCTGTTGCAAAGTTTAGTTTCGTGTTTAGGAGTTCTGGAGGTTTTAATTCCATTTTCAACCTTTTCCTTGTGAAAATGATAATTTCTGTCTCCTTAGGATTGATAGACAGTGAATGGTCCTTGCACCACTGTTCTATAATTTTTAGAGCTATTTGCATTCTTTCGCAGAGTATGTTCTCAAAATTCCTTGTTTGCAGAATGACCACGTCATCTGCATATGCTATTGTGTAGTGACTGTCATTATTGAGGCGGCTGATAAGGGTGTCGAGGACCATATTCCACAGTAGAGGTGATAGCACCCCTCCCTGTGGACATCTTCTCGCAACCAAGTCTCTTATATTCACATCTTCTATACTTATGTTTATGGTTTTATAAAAAGCACCTTCTATGTCTATGAAAACACCCAAGGCAGACTCCTTATTATCCAGGGATCTTTCTATCCAGCCAGCAACTAGATGAAGGGCTAAATCAGTAGATCGGCCTGGGGTGTATGCATGTTGGTTTGGGTGTAGTGGTATTCTTGTAATCACCGCATCCCTATCCCTTTCGCATAGCCTTCTCAATGTCTTCATGGAAAACGATGTCAGACTAATTGATCGGTAGGTTTTTGGGACAGTGTAATCCATCCTTCCAGGTTTGGGTATAAATACCAGTTTTACCTCTCTCCATTTTTTGGTATATACCTCAGAGCCAACGAGGATCTAAATTTACCCACCAGGTATGGTGTGAGTTCTTCCATACCCCACTGAAGTACGGCTGGATAGATACCGTCAGGTCCTGGCGATTTAAATGGAGAGAAGCTGGATATTGCCCATCTAATTTTTTTATCGTCTACAATGTGTTTGGTAGTTTGCCAATCATAGACAGATGGATTGTATTCTTCCTCTGCCCAGTTGGCCACGTCTGTGATGACCGAGTCAGGGAAGTGTGTTGACAGCAGAAGTTTGATGCTATCTTCGAGGTTGGCAGTTTTCGTGCCATCCTCTTTGATTAGCGCACCAATGCTTCGGTGTGAATCTTTTGAAAAAGCTTTTTGAAGCCTCGTTGTCTGCGGAAAATCTTCGATTTCTTCGCAGTAGGATCTCCATGCATCTCTGTTTTTTTCTGACGATTTTTTTGTATTCTCTGAGGTGAGATTTATAAGTATACCAGTCCTCTTTGAGTTTTGTGATTCTTGCCTTATTAAAGGATTTTCTAGCCATCTTCCTGAGGTGATCCAACTCGTGATACCACCATGCGGTAGTCGTCTGATCGTGTTGGACCATCCTCAGGGGACAGAATTTCTTATAGGCATTGTTTATTGTGCTTTGGATAGTGTTCGAGTACTTCTCCAAAGCATTGTTATTGTTTGGTGTTTCGGCCTCCATCTCTCTCAGAGCCTCTTTGAGAAGGTGGGCATAGATTGCCCTGTCCGTCTTCCTAGGGTTCCGAGATAGCGTGGAGGTCGGCAACATCAAGTTTATTTTGAATGTTAACCAGCGGTGGTCTGACATCGAAATGTTATCAGACACTTGCCAGTTTAGAATTTATTTATAGATACCAGTTGTGGATAAAGTGATATCTATTAGTGTTTGACTGCAAGAGTTTAAAAATGTTGGTGTAGTACCTTTATTTAAAATACAAAAGATTTTTCGTAATTATATAATCATAAAGTGACTTACCTCTAGCGTTGTTATCCCTACTGCCCCAACTGAAGTGATGAGCGTTTGAGTCGCAACCTATTACCAGCTCGAACTTCTGTTCGAGGCAGTATGCACTCAGATCCTCCATTTCTTTGCTGGGTGGTGCCGTGGTTGCATCGGAAGGGAGGTATGCAGATGCCAGGATTAACGTTTTCTTTTCCCTTTTGATGGCGTATATTATCCTAACGGCAGTTAAATCGGAGGTGGAAAGGTGCGCCATTGAGTGGGCTTTGTATTTCCTAGGAATGTAAATGGCTGTCCTAGGTTGTTGCTTGCTGGGGAAGGTAAAAATTGAACCATTTAGATTTTTAAGACCTAAAATTTTGGTTTTTATTATCCAGGGTTTCTGGATGAGTGCTATTGTATGGAGATTGTCACCGGCATCTCTCGCATGTCATTCATGATTTATTTCTTAAAACTCAAAAAATAATGAACGAATATTTCCCCATAAAAGGACATGAAAACTAATTTTTCCTATAAAATAACATGAAAACTTGCAAAAGATGACATGCCGGTGATAATCTCCAGCAAGTCACCAGCGATTCGCCATAGATTCATCTCGGCGGTATCAGCAGCGATCCGCTGGCGAATCGCTGACGATCGACTAAAGTTTGCACTTGCCATTAACATGTTCATTTTCACATTTTTCTGAACAGTATATTTTACCATCACCTAGTTCTTTGTAGTATTGTTTGCGTTCTATCATGAACGATGGAATACACCAAAACATACAGAAGTAGTTATTAAATTCCTTATTTTTACAACATTTGAAAAAGCATCCATATTTTATGTTGAAAATATTGCGTTTTGCTTAATTTGTTTCCCTTAAAAATGTACTTTACTGGATAATAACTACTTTTATTATCAGCAAACCAGATTTTTATGGTGTTTTGTGAAATATTTAGGTCTTTTAATTTGCACAATTTTATAATCTTTTGCATTAATTTAAACTATTTTAGAAATTTAAAATTTCCACCAGAAATTACCAAACTTCCTCTATCCTTTGATATAAATTTAAAAATTCTATAGTCTATAGATCTATGTTAAAAACTGATTTTTACACAGAAAAACACAAGAACTCACGATTTCTATGATGTATTGGGTATATTTGTAGTCATGTTTCTTTAATAATAATTTGTATATTGTTAATCATTGGGTAAATTGGGTAAATTCATTATAAAGGAACCTAAGTTTGTGGTTTGTTTTTATTTCTTTCCTCGTTTACTGAGTTTATGAGAAAATATAATCATAGTTTGGCCATTACATGAACTTAGTTGGTGACGTTCGAAGGCCCGGAGGTTGGTATCTGAACAACTGAAACTTATGTACCTAACCGTAGTAGGTAAAAGTTTTAGTCAGTTTCCCTTCTAGAAGTTGCTAAGTGAATTTGGCAGATTACACATACGGCCTAAAGCTATTACGGGTTGCGTCTCGACCCGTGAAATTTTTTCGTACCTCCTCCGACTTCGCTTTGATTTCTTGGTTAGTCTGTACCAGTGTTACCAGATCTCCTGTTTTAACAGGAGATCTCCTGTTTTTACTCCTAATCTCCTGTTCTACTGTTTTCACTATGCAATCTACTCTTTTTAGCCTCAATGCCTATTTTTATGTTTTTTTTTTTTATGAAATCTGTTTATTTCAGTAATTTTCACTACGATATTTTACTACGACACTGTGTTTTGATGACGATTGTCGATTACGACGGCTCAGAGCCAGAATACGTTTGTAATTTTATTTTATTAATAAGAAATTGCATTTGTTTCCTTTACATGCATATTCCGCTGTTCATGTTTCATGGTATATTTCAGAATTTAAATATTACAACTAACAAACACTAGTCTACGAAAACAAATAATGACGGCTATCATTTTAGCTTTTTTTCATGTGAAACATACATCTATATTCAATTTTTAACAGTAATGGTAATTTATAAATTATAATATATATAGGCGAAATAAAACGTGAAAATAATGAGAAAAACAAACTATTACATAACTCCTACACGGTAAACAGGTTGCCAAAACAATGGTAAAAAGCTTTTTGTGGAAAATAATTTTCAAAAATTGTACTATACTATTTATACCAAAGTAAAACTGTTAAATTTATGACTTATTCATTGTTAGTTATTTGATCAAAACAATGTAAGGCAATTACTATTTTACATTGTTTTTATAGTGTACAGTGTACATTGTACCAGATAACATTAATTAAATAACAAAGATAGTGTGTATTATTTTCTACAACATTGGAATTGTTAAGGAAAAGGACATTGAATATTTTATATAGCAACAGGGGACAGTTGAAAGATCATTTGAAAGTATTTTTAATTCTAATTATTTTTATTCTTACTAGCTGATATACATAAAGATATTTAGTTATTTCAAATATTCACTATTTTGAACTAGTTAATACACCATAAATTTTATTGAAATGTATTTAGTCCAAAAGGGTGAATATTTGAAATATTCAAATGCCTATTATTTACTCCTGGAAAAAGAGTAAAAACTTTTATTATCGAATAGGAAATTAAAAACCTTTTCAAATTAGCTACTGTCTTCTGTTGCATTTTAAAATATTTACGGGGGTAGCTACAAATATGGGTAGCTACAAATATGGGATTTTAAAATAAAAATTTACTTCACAAAAAATAAAACTTGACGTATCCGAGCATTTTTCATAACTTTCTAAGATAAGTCAAATATATTTTATTCCATAACGGGTATTATACTGTATAATGTCACAAATATATTTTAATTTTCCCGCGGTTCGTGCTAAATAACGTACAGCGCCTTTCGTGGCTTAGAGTGAAGGATATCTATCTGTGGACATATTTTTATCATCTCTATATATCTGTATCTGTAAGGTGAAGGAGGGTGGGTTGCTTCAGAGCACTTAGGCCTCATAAGACCCATTGTGCATCCTCCGGGACACATAGAACCTGTGTCTCAATTTGTCAATACCTGCTAGTTGTCAGTCAGTGATGTCTAGAAACAATTAGTTTCCCAGCTCATCAAAGAACCTGCAGATTATCAACTCGTCGAAAACCTGCTGATTGACGCTAGGGGTATCTACAGATAACCATCGTCTCTGCTCGTCAAAGTCCTGCAGATTATTATCTCATCCAAAACCTGCTGGTTGTCGCTAGGATATGCAGATTCTCAGGTCAAAATCCTGCAGATTATTATCTTCGCCAAGAGGTGTCTCTAGATGCCCTATTATTGGGAAGCACCCCTTTGGTGTGCTTCTAACTGGTGGAATGAAGCCATTTTATCCACTCGCTCCACAGGGCACTTTTTTGTCTCTCATAGATTTAACCGTCTCACAAGTTGTTTCTGCCTTTACTGCTTATTTATCATTTATTGCTCTTTCTAAAAAATAGTATTCCAGAAGTAAGCTGCATAGTCATAGTCGGAAAGTGGGCTTATAGAAAGGATGCTCCACTGGGTTGTAACGTACAAAGGTTTCAATATGTTACACAGCTCCGGCAACTCATTGGTTATGGGTGAGCTGGGTCGTAGATCAGACAAAACACTATCAATTCGTAGACATATAATGATTATCACAATAGTTACCCAGTTTTGGATCTAGAGTTATTTTAGAGTTATTAATTTAGGCGCCACTGGGGGCAAAATAAGAAATTTACTCTAATACGAACTCTAGGTCACTTCCCCCCAGCAAAGATACTGTGAAGATCAATCCCCTACCTAATATGGCTGTAACCATAAATATTCAAATATATGTGTACACTCTTATGCCAAAGCCTGGGACTTTGTATTGATGAGAAATAAAATGCGTTACTTTTCTGAACGTTTTTAATTGTGACGAATGACAATAATCTTGCTCCAGTGAGCTAATCCACTAGGAGTCAATGCCAGACGGAAACCACTTTGTGACCGGCAAACCCCGGCAGTACGTCCCAAGGGTTGTGGTTGTTCATCTAACACTGACGTCCATCGACGTCCGGATCCAATTGGTGTCAACAGGTACCCCCCCAACCTGTATACCGAGGTATGCAAGTCACAAGAGTTTCCACTCATATTGGATGGAGTAAAATTGTAATCTATAGGTATTTCGATATTTTTAAAAGTTACTTTTAACAATGCGGTTTAATATTAAATTAAATACTTAGCGGTTTATGGTAAAATACCTAGGGCTCGTTACCGTTGCCCTCTGTGCACAGAAGCCAGCGATTTACAATTTTGTAAATCAAAACAGAAGTATAAGGTTAAATTTGGAAAAATAGTTCTAAAGTTTATATAAAAAAATCAATAATTAAGGTTTTTATAATACTCAAGTTCTGGTCATTCAGTCACAATTAACTGGTCCGATGATCTCGTCACCACCGCCTTAGGCTAGAGCCAGGTTGGTACCTGCTCTACATTTCTGACCAGTTTTCCACCGATCCATCGTGTCTCGTAATATGTTTTTAATTAGGTGATAGCCAAGCTATACACCCCTCCTCTGCGGAATTTGCTCTATTCAATTACTACTTGTATTCTATATTTTGAACTTTATATTTTGTATTATATATTCTGAATTAGCCGGCTGAAAAGAAAATGTCTGATCAGCTAGGAGCCATGAGGCAATTCCGGTAAAAAAAATATATTATAATGAGAGCTGAAGGCGAAAAACTATTGCAAACAAGATTACTAACCTTATTGTATTGTTTTCACAATGTGAAAAGAAAGTTGTATCAAAGCGTTTATATTTTCTAACTTCCCTAAGCCAAAGTCGCTGCTAATTAATTAGATGCCTTCTAGGGCTTGTCAGCTTCACAAGACAAAATGGCCAAGAACCAGGAACCGTTGCACCTGTCCTGTTTCGCCAATTGTGCATGAGCGGTCATACAATTTGATAAAACAAAAGGTCTCTTAATTTCCTGATTTTTAAAGCGGGAAGTTCAAATATTCTCTACAGTACACCTATCTATAATAGAATTAAATTGACTCTATAATAATGACCATATTTTAACTTTACTCCTTAAATAATAACCAAATGACGTTTTCTTAAAAACACTGTTTTGAATTTGAAATATAAGTTAACGCGTTGTTGACTGTAACCAAGGCCTCGAAAGGACAGAACAGGCTTTTCTCAACTACCCTTTGCAGAGTAGACCAAATGATTCTAAGTTTTGAAAATAAAAACTTAACCTAACTATTGTGAATACTTAAATGATTTGATATTGTCCTAGAATTAAATAAAATAATTAATGTTGCGAATTTAAATGAGTGAAATAAGTGGCGTGGTTGTAGTTGGAGAACCAGGATAAGACCTGTGATGTGATATTACGGATAAACGTTTAAAATCTTACATTAAGGTGAGTTTATTTAAATAAAATTGTGACATAATTGAAATAGAATGTTACAGGGTAACTGTGAATAGTGCATTCTACTTTTCAGCGTTAGAGATTCACATTTTATTTAAATAAACCAAAGCCAAATCACACAATTAGGGATAAATATAAAAATTAAACAGAATGTAAATAAAGAGTAGATAATATTAAATTATATACACAAATACATTGAGAAACTGTATTTTGTCCCTAGTCTGATATAATATGATGATATAATTGGTTTTATATGAAGTGATCCTCACATCGGTGTCTTTATCTGTAATGGCTTACTTTATTAGAATTTTTTGTGGATCATATGTTACTAGCGAATATATGAAACATATTGTTACGCAGCACCCTGCAGTAGCCTGCGGCTATCATACGAAACGTACAGATAGAAAAAGAAGTGGAATATTTCTCATCCCTCTACAGTGTGCTGCGGTCGTCATAAGTAAAGGTACGAGTAAATGAAGAAGATAGAATATTCCCGAAATGTCTCGAAATGTCATTCCTTGTCAAAGAAAAGTCCAGATCGAAGTTCAGATTGTTCGAGAAGATTGTAGAAGGTCGAGGCAAGCTATACCGGGTGTTCAAATTAAAGTGTTACAGTTAAATACTGCCGAAAATATGCATTTTAGAAAAAAAAGTTTCAGACAAAAGTTTTATAGTTTTTTTGGGGAAACATTTTGGCAAACATTTTTTTTTTTATAGCTGACCACAATATGGCCATATCGAGGTGGACTTGGTTTTTTAAAATGGGAATCCCATTTTTTTTACATATTCTTAAAGTACATAAAAAAATAAGAAACTTTTGATAAAAATATTTTTTTTATTGAACTTTTACTTTTTGAGTAACAGCTACTTGAAAATTTTGCTGGGCGAAAAAAAAGTTGGCCATATTATGGTTAGCTATAAAAAACGATTTTAGTCAAAAATTTTTCCCTACAAAACTATAAAACTTTCGTCTGAAACGTTGTTTTTTATAAAAGGCGGTATATAGCTGTAACACTTTAATTTGAACACCCGGTATAAGGCGACGACCGGACGTCAGTTGGCCGTTTTATGATAGACGTTACATGTTAATGTTATCAGTTGTATCGTTATTGTTAAAGTTGAATTAAGTTATTGTAAAGTTGAATTGAAATAAATTGCGATATCAAAAACCAGTGTAACAATATGATATGACGGACAATGTATTTTAAATTTGTAATTTTATATTTTTCTTAAAGACATAATAAAAAAAGGTGATTTCGAAACTTTTACAACTATACATATACTCCCTCCTTCAGAAATAAAAAGTTATTCAAGGATTAGGGCGGGTAACTTTGGAACTTACATCATATACTTTTATAAAATATAAGCCTCAACTGTTAAATCGATCATAAAATATAAGTTTACCAAAGTTTACAAAAAATTCAATGATAAAAATCTAATCCGTTAACTTTCTGTTTTTTTTTTTTAGATAAACTGATTGGAAAATGCGTCTTGGGGTCCTATATGTTTTCCAGAGGAAGAGCTTTGATTCAATGGAACACAGCTTTTGCTAATCCTATGGAGCAATGTCAACAATGGCAGGCTTTGTCAGAATAAGTTTATTTAATAGAGAGTTGAAGTGTTTCCAGTACGTTAACGTAAACGTGAACGTCAACGCACAAAAATAATGTTTACGGTATAGTCCAAAATATGAGTTGAAGTTGTTAAACCACATACTTTGATTTTCTTTTACTATACGGAGAATGGTCGCACTGCGCAGCTTTATGAGTGCCTTTCAAAAGGTGATAGAAAACTCCGCCATTTTGAACCCTTATTACGTGTTGCCTGCATCTTGGCGAAATATTTTTAATAGGTGCGTTTTAATCATCCGCTTCTGCTTCGGATTTGTCGGTTTTCTTGTTTTAATCTGACAGGTTAAAACGACTAAACCGACAATTCCTGAAGCAGAAACGGATGATTAAAACACACCTGATATTTTGCTTGCTGCTGTCAGTGTCAGTGAATATTATTTTTGAAGTCACAGTTTATTGCTAAAGAATCAGTTAGCTCACTCGGACTAGTTGAAAGTTCCAAAATAACATCCACTCCAGGGATACAAATTCAGGATACCCAGAAGACTGCTGTTTTATTATAGGCGGTTGTCATATATTGTATTATCCGAGTTGCACAGTGTATAAACTGAAACACTGAGATTAAAAGTGCCGACGCTGAGTGAGCGATCTGATTCTTTAGCTGTAAACTGTGTCACAGGGTTCAAAATGGCCGCGCCCTATGTTGGGCGTGTCGGACCTCTCTCTTGCCTTATATAGTAATCAAAGTATGTATGTTAAACGCATCGTGACATTTACGTGTCATGACAGATAATGACAATTATTATTAGGATTTTTCACATACTTTGATTACTATACGAGGCAAGAGAGAGGTCCGACACGCCCAACATAGGGCGTGGCTATTTTGAACCCTGTGACACAGTTTACAGCTAAAGAATCAGATCGCTCACTCTGCGTCGGCACTTTGGATCTCAATGTTTCAGTTTATAGACTGTGTAACTCGGATAATACAATATATGACAACCGCCTATAATAAAACAGCAGTCTTCTGCGTATCCTGAATTTGTTTGTATCCCTGGAGTGGATGTTATTTTGGAACTTTCAACTAGTCCGAGTGAGCTAACTGATTCTTTAGCAATAAACTGTGACTTCAAAAATAATATTCACTGACACTGACAGCAGCAAGTAAAATATCAGGTGCGTTTTAATCATCCGCTTCTGCTTCCGGAATTGTCGGTTTAGTCGTTTTAACCTGTCAGATTAAAACAAGAAAACTGACAATTCCGAAGCAGAAGCGGATGATTAAAACGCACCTATTAAAAATATTGCGCCAAGATGTAGGCAACACATAATAAGGGTTCAAAATGGCGGAGTTTTCTATCTCCTTTTAAAAGGCACTCAGAAAGCTGCGCAGTGCGACCATTCTCCGTAGAGTAAAAAAAAATCAAAGTATGTGGGATTTCTTCATTTCCAATTAAAACAGAGGTTATGTTATTTGCGTTACGTGCATACGCCAGAGCCCGCAAGCTTACGTATGTACGTAGACGCACATACTTTGATTTTCTTTTACTATACGGAGAATGGTCGCACTGCGCAGCTTTCTGAGTGCCTTTTAAAAGGAGATAGAAAACTCCGCCATTTTGAACCCTTATTACGTGTTGCCTACATCTTGGCGCAATAGTTTTAATAGGTGCGTTTTAATCATCCGCTTCTGCTTTGGAATTGTCGGTTTTCTTGTTTTAATCTGACAGGTTAAAACGACTGAACCGACAATTCCGGAAGCAGAAGCGGATGATTAAAACGCACCTGATATTTTGCTTGCTGCTGTCAGTGTCAGTGAATATTAGTTTTGGAGCCACAGTTTATTGCTGAAGAATCAGTTAGCTCACTCGGACCAGTTGAAAGTTCCAAAATAACATCCACTCCAGGGTTACAAATTCAGGATACGCAGAAGATTGCTGTTTTATTATAGACGGTTGTCATATATTGTATTATCTGAGTTGCGCAGTATATAAACTGGAACATTGAGATAAAAAGTGCCGACGCAGAGTGAGCGATCTGATTCTTTAGCTGTAAACTGTGTCACAGGGTTCAAAATGGCCGCGCCCTATGTTGGGCGTGTCGGACCTCTCTCTTGCCTCGTATAGTAATCAAAGTATGTGACGTAGACGTGAACGTGACAGATATTTGAATGCGCATGCGTAGATGTCAATTTTCACGTATACGTTTACGTCCCTAGCATCACTTCAACTCTCTATTTTTTATGAAGTAAAATAGATTTTAACAATGCGTACTCAATATTGCGAGAAATAGGAATAAAGTAAAAATATATATATATTTGGGCTACAAAAGTACAAAGACTGACTTTTAATTTTAGTTATTTTAATTTTTTTGAGGAATGTGAGTAGTGTACAATGTAAAAAAACTTTCTGTATTTTAAGTTCTGTTTTTTTAATGGTTTTTTTAAATAATTTTAAACAAAATATATTGACATTACAAATATTTATTATTTAAAAGGTCTCAAGGTATTTGCCGTGGCTAAAAGTAGAACCAGAAATATTGTAAGGTCATAAATCAGTATTAGCCGACGACCTTCATTATTATCTGTTGTACGAGATGTAGATAAGCAATAAAAGTGTGTGTCCTTAAAATATCTTATGAAATAGTATTTGGTAAAGTATTTAAATAAAGTATATTGTAAAGTATTTTGTTTAAGATAACGAGTCGTATAATTCCAGACAAATTAGAGAAAGTTAAATAAATAAAGGGGAATTTAGAGTATCTAGGTACCTGTTTTGAGAATTTATCGCTTTGCTTTGCCGATTTTAGAAACGCTAGAGTAGGTTCGTCTCCGTATAGAGACGACCGCCTGCTAATAACTTGAGTGGTTGTCCTTTTATGACTTTACAATATTTCTGGTTCTACTTTAGTAACATAGATCATACTTCTTAAAACAGCCTTGAAAGTCATGTTTTGGTAGTGATTTAATGTCTCTGCAATCTTCTCTAGACTTCGACATTTTCATACCAGTTTTCTTTTATGACTTAAAGGAAGATTAGTAGTCAGAGGATGATAAATTAGGCAAATATAAATAAAATATACTGATATGGAAAAATGTGACGTCAGCAAAATTTATAAACTATCCTGGGGTGGTGAAGTCGCCAAAAATCAAAATTTAAAATATGGAAATGAGGTTGTCAATTTTTTTTGAATTGTCATGAGCTTTTGAAAGAAACTGTCATGGGGAATTTAGATTGTCAGAAATTTTTATAAGAGATTGAAAAGATTGTGGAAGATAATGTATGGATTAATTTAGAGGATGAATAAAGTTGAAAAGGTAGAAATTTTTTACTAAAATAAGTATAACTAAAAAAGCAACGAGAGACGGGTGAACAGAACGAGGTAATAATAATAAAAAATGAATATATAGAGGAGATAAAATAGTAGGAGAAGCAGGAGAAATTATAGGAATCTAATGATAGCAGAACAGAGCCCGTAAACGTAATGGATACACCAATTTCAAAAAAGAAAATTTAACTAGAAAATAGTATTAAGTGTATATATATAAAAACAATACAAAAATTTGCGGGTTACGCATAAATAACAAAGAAACTTTTAGTTAAAACTTGGGAATTTTGGTAATTCTAATCTAAACATTTTTCGATTTTCGTGTAAGGCATGTGCAAGGTTGCCAAACGTTTCAATTTATAACAAAATCTAGAATATTAATTGACAGAATCGGTTAGGTACTTTTATGAATCGAAAACATATTGAAACAATGCTTATATCACGCATAAAAAGGTAATTATTGGAAAGATATATTTTTCTTAATGTTACATTTTGGGCATTAGATAAAAAAAGTACTTTTCAAATATACCACCGGAAACCCCACAGAGTACCTTATTTTTGGCGTAACATTTCCAAAAACTTTAAAAAGCACTACTTTTATTAATTTAGTTCGTTGCTTTTCCTAAAAAACTTAACTTTTTATTTTCAGTCACATCCAGCGATTTTTTTATCTATTTTAATTAAATTGTACATATTAACTAAATATTAATATTACTTGATCTATTAAGTAATAAACAATAATTATTTTGGGTTATCCAAAAGTATTTAAACTTTCAAACAAGATAATTAATTAAACTGACAAATGAATTGTTAACCAAAGTCAATGACTATATCAACTAAAGAGGATAGCCGAATTCATTCAATTTCTACCGAGTCCGGTGCAGCGTGACGTTGCTCCCTGAATACTAACTCCTGTAATTTTGGGATGTTTGTAATTTTTTCTCTGGTTAAAATGATGTTTTGAATATCTGAAATATCTTTTAGTTTAAAAATAAATAGAATAAGAAAAGGTGTATTGTATCGATGTATATTTTAATTAAGTTTTGGCTAAACCGTTGAAAGCATCACGGCTATCCTCTTTAATTGTTAAAGGCGTTGGTTGACAATGTATAATAAGATAATATAATAAATTTCATATTTCAAAAAAAGTTTAAAAACTTTTGGATTACACAAAGTAATTCAGTTTAAAAGTTTTCGAAAAGTATGTACTACAATTCAATCAAAATGAATACATAAATCGCCGGATATGGGTAGAAATTAAAAGTAGAAGAGTTTTTTAGGAAGTGAAATGAAATAAATTAATAATTTGTATGGAATTGACACTCGATTGCCGTACGTTACCATCGATAGTGTTATCGATTGTCCAATATTTTATCAAATACAAGCACTTAAAAAATTGGCAACATGGCTATAGAAAATAATAGAGATGTTTTTTTAAGAAAATGAAGGTTATATCAAAAAAATTGTTTATTTTTTTATTAATACGCAATATTTTTATATTAACTTTGGTTATTTTGGTTTCGCTGCAGTTAAATTTATCAAAAATAGTAAGTTGCATCATTTACATTAAGAATATAGCGAAAATAATGAAAATTGTTATGTCCGTATTGATTACAGTCACCCAGAGAAGAATATGTTAGAATGAGAAGAACAATGTATAAGTTATATTTTATTTTTTAAACTTTAATTTGGCTTTACATTTGATTTTGTGAAATTTTTATAGAACAAATCACCCCTTGTAAGAATCTGGGTGTTTCCATATCAATAAAACCATATATTGTTCTAGCTCGATATATACGATAGTTAAAGTTAAATATAATATATAAATGACATAATATGTCCTCTTTGATAATGTATTATAGTTGCTGGATCTTTTAATAGTTAATATGAGCTAAATATTGATCTTAGAATCATACCCAAATACATATGGGCAATGCCCTACATTATAAATATCCAGTAGGTATTACACATCACAGCTCACGCCTTAAAGTTTTATTATTTTATTTAAATCGGACAAAAAATTGGTCAAAATTAATTTCGAGTACTGAATTGAATCATTGTATCACACGCCGTAAACCTGAACTTACTAGCCTTGATAGAAAAATGCGGAGATGTTTTTAAAATCAACAAAAATACCTCTTATTTATTAATATTTAAAGTAGAAATAAACTGGATTTCTGATGATTTGTATAAGGATATATATTTTTTTTTAATCTGAAATGGAAAATTTTTGCTTGGAATATTAATTATCTTGGGTTGTGGTAAATACATTATTTTTTACGTGCTTTTAATTTGTTACTCGTTTTGCTCATATACCGGGTGCCCACGTGAAAACTTCGGATGGCTTTGTTCCTAGTAAAATTTAACTTGGTGTCTAGAAAGATACAACCAAAATTGAAATGTAAGAATTGTCCTACAAAATAGGGTTCTATACAGATACGTTAACGTTTTGTTGTATTTATTTGTCTTATAGATCAATTAAACTTAAACAAATTAAATTAAAAATGCTAATTTCAAAGTTATGAGAAACCACCATTTTTTTTTTAACTTTGGAATCCTGAAAAACAAAAATGGAGGAGTGCATATGTTTATTATGTAAACCTTACTTATTTTTCAGAGTTTTATCAGCCGTATCATTTACCATGATTTTTTTTTCAACATGTATAAACCAATTTTTACCATTGTCACATTGTCTTTATAAACTCTTCGGTTTTTGAGATAATAGGTAAAATATCACCCTTAATAACTTAATTTAGATCACATGTGCACGTTACTGCATGTGTATTAATTTTTTATTTTTTGTAAAAGCAGTTTTATGAAATAGAGTTTATTACGACAGTTAAACCGCTGGAAAAAATTTGTACACTAGTCCACATTTAGCTCAAAATAGTACATAAATAGTACACATATTATACAAAGAGTACAGAAATAGTACACAAATTGCAGAAAAATAGTACATAAATCGTGGATAAATAGTACTGTTACGATTGTTTAATTTAAAAATTGTTTATTTATTTAAGTCCGTTTATTTAATATTTATTTACACTTCCTACTTATTTACACTACATACTAATTAATTTACACTTAACCACTAATTTGTTTAATACATAATTTATTTAACAATTAACTTATACTAATTTATATTACATTTAATTTATCGATGTTCTCACAGCTATGACTCGACTTCAACTAAACTACTTCCTGTGCAAACAGTCCATTTATATATAAATTGGTGTATGCGCTAGATTTTTCTCGTTCTCGCCATTTATTAGACAGGCGTCTCCGGTAATTTCTCGAATGATTTATACCCGCTATCTGTGAGCATAGGCGTCCCTATAGTTAGGTAAAGCGGGTTTATTCCCTTTATCTAATATTCTTAATTTTAAGGACAAATGAGATTGTAATAAGACCCAAACAAGTCAGAGGGACCCAAATGATCAGAGCATGACCAGATGGGTCGAAAATGGATTACATTATAGTACACAAGTAGATGGAAATTTGGTTGGATAGCTAAAAAAAGGTCCCAGATTAAAAAATTAAGTTGATGACTAAAATCTTCGGGTCATCATCGCTGTAGTGGAAACCCTACACTATTATTACCGAATATTATGGGAACAGTATACAGTAGGTCACAAATAGTACCCAGTAGTACACAAATAGTACCCAGTAGTACACAAATAATACACAACAATACACAAATAGTAGGTACATAAATACTACACAATATTACATGAAATATACAAATAGTACATAAATAGTACACAAAAAACATCATAGTACAGATGCTTGTACACTCTAGTACAGCAGTGGTTTACCCCTCGGTTTAATATTATTATTTTCTGAAAATGACAAAGCAGTCTCACTTCATTTTTAATAAAGAATCTAAATCCGATTTTCGCGTCTTCACACTTCTTTGTTTTTAATATTTCAGGGACGGCTTTATTAAAAATTCTTTCTCATTGTATATGTGTGTGTTGCAAATACATTATAATAGGTCTAGCTTTGCAGGCCCAGCACTTGGTTTATGATTTCCTTCCATTTGCGTCTATGCTGGCACTGAGCCTTCCAGTTTTGTAAACCTAGACATTGTACAAAGTCATTGTAACGTCCAAGTTTCAGTTTCATACTTCCAAGTCGAGCATTGTTTGTTTTTATTTGATTTTGAGGGTATTATTTCGTTATTAGAAACGTACTTTAGATATTGTTGAAAAACCATTGTGTAAAGTTTTAACAGTAATTTTTTAATATATTATTTTTCAATTGGTTTAAGTGAATCATACTGTATTTTTTTGTTTTCTTTTTAATAATTATATTTCTAAGATTCTAAGTGATTGACGTAAAAAACTTTTTCATAACGTCATACTCATTTCCATTATGTTTAATAAGTCGTATATTATGTCCAATTATAGAATAGATTTCTATGTACCTGTTGTAGAATTAGTAGAAATAAAAATGATTTAATGTGTAATTAATGCAAAGTAATTAACAAGACCTAAGAGGACCATTAATAATAATTTATAGAAAATTGTTAACTGTAGTTTGCACTGAAATATGAATGAGTTTGGCAATGATATCAATACAAAAACTTTCAATCCAAAGGTAGTAATATTAACAGTACAAAACTATTGAAACAAAAATCGTAATATGGATTTTACACATTATGAGTAACAAGTTCTTTATTTTGTAAATATAAATAAATAGAGTAAAAAAAAATTCATTATAATATAATTTTTTTTTTAAGATATTAAAGACAAACTCTTTCATCATAACAGTGTTTGATGTTCTGTTGTAGAAATGCTCTACTAGTCTCAATAAATTAAATAATAACCTCATGCTTTTTATTAACCCGAGAACCTACATGTAATTATTGTGTTTTCCCCGAACCCAGTTTTAACTCGCAATTTAGAGTATATTAGTTAATAAATTCAATCTATTTGGTATTACAAGAACTATTTTTGTTGTTGTATAGTGGACGGTACAGATAAATTTTACTATTCCACAATTAAATATCAGTAATATTAATATATCTATATATAATTTACAAAGACACCGCCGACGTTAAGCTTAGAAAACACAGTTGTCAAACTACAAAAATAAAATGGTGCGATCAATTCTATTACAGCTAAACGACTGTGTACGTTAAACGCATAGTACCCTTTGAGCAAATATGCTGGAACCAAGTGTCAAATAAACATTTTATGCCTGGCAAAGCTGTACGATGAGAATCTGTCGGCTCGGTTAATTATAACACCTTAATTTTAGCGTCTCTTATTGGTCAAATCGAGCCTTTCTCAAATTTATATTTGCTGTAGCCCAAGATAACCTGTAAGAAAAGCCAGTAACATGGACTGGGATATCCAATAGTAATTCTGTGATTCTGTTCAACTCATGTTGACTGAGCACAGATGGACAATATTTGTTTATCCAGTGTTGTATTCACATTACTGTTTGGATTTTTTTTTTATATAAAAAATGGCTTTTTGGAGGCCTTTTGAAAGCGATGAAAATAATGTAATCCCTGAAAGCATGTAAATAAATATAATTTTAATTGACTATTTTTTAAATAAATAGGATCAGTTGCACCTCAAAAAAACTAAATTGATATTTAAATACTCACATAAATTGTAAAATTTAAACAGTTCAAAGTGAGCTTTGGCAGTTTAAATTATTGTTTGCCTATACACAGTGATTCACAAAGAAAAGGTTATATTTTACCTTCAAATTCTATAGTGGAAAATGTTAAGATTTAGCTTAGAATATTAATATATACTGAGAAAATGTAAAAAAATAGAAAATCTGTACGAGAGTACTTTATTAAAAAAGCTGAATAAATTTATATTAATAACTAGTAAATAGATGAGACTTTATTAAGATTACCATTTCAACGTTTATGGTACAATTAAATGAAACAATTAATTGGCATTTTTAATTTTAGTAATATATTTTTAAAATTTTTTTTGATTGTGTAAACATAGGATAAATGCCAAAATAAAATTGAATATTTTCGTGTTATTATTTAGAATATTATTTAGATTTTTATTAAAACATTTACCCCAAACAACGCGCTCTTACCACAAGTGACCATACATAATTCTATGCAGAACCCATCAAAGTTTCTTCTGAGAGTAAAGAAGAATGGGAGGAAGAAGACGAGGAGGACAAGGGGGATGATATTAACCAAAAATTTGGTATGTACAATTGTACATGTCACCCTCAACTCAAAAAATTATTCAAAATATGTACTACTAATTAAAATTGGAAAACAATACATCTAATTACGGTGTTATAGAAAGAATACACATTTGACAAAAATTTCAAAACCTTCGATTAAAAAAGTTATAACGAGCCAGAAAATAGCGGAATTAAAGATCTCTAGTTAGTCTAGATCACTGCATGATGGAGAATATTAGAAGAAAGGTTTGTAATTTTTATTTTAATAATATCGTGCCGTATTTTGAAAAGATTAAAAATTAAATAAAGTTGTTTCCCTTACAACTCTGACAAAACCACTAGAAAAGTGCTCCATTCTTTAAGTTTTAGATGTCTTACCTTAAATAGAAGACAATATATTAGGGAATTTTAAAGAATTATAATTTTACGTAATGAATACGTCACTAGAGTAGATGAAGCTTGACAAGATAGATTCATACTGTATATTGATGAAACTTGGTACAACACTCAAGATATTGTGAGAAAAGGATGGAATGATCAATCTGCCAAATGTTCTGTGAATGCTCCTCCAAATAGAGGAAAACGTATTATAATATTACATTCCGGTAAAGAAAACGGTTTTATGTCGAATTGCTTGTTATTATCAGCAAACGATATTTTGAGTTGTAGTACACAAAGTCTGGATAGTATATGGTGATATACTGGACGGTTAGAGGAATCATGCAGCTCTGACACATCGACTAATCTTCAGTAGCCATTAAGTGACTGATTCAAAGTCTTCGAATCGTTATTTTGTTCTTTCAAGAGAGGTACGGCACTTTAAATTGTTCAATATTTGGTTTATTGTCACGCAGTTAGTATGAGATTTTATTCCAGTGGGTTAACCATCTTCTTGTAACATTTTTGGATGACTTTGTAGAGCTAAACATTCCGTTGCTAGATTTTGTATAGAATCCTCTTTAGCTGCACGGTCGGCTGTCTCATTATCTGGAATACCAACATGTGATGGTATCCAAATTACTGTTATAGATACTCCTTGGAAGGAACATTTTTATAGACATGATTGATGCAAGTGAGTCTGTACAAATAGTCACTCTTCTCGTATTTGTTTTGACAGATTTTATGGCCTGGTGAATGCCGAACAGCTCGCCAGTATGAATACTGGAAAAAAGTGGGAGGAGATAAGATTAAATATATGGCATTAGGGCCAGAGATTACAGAGCACCAGAAAACACAGTTTTTAATTTAAGAATAGTCCATGTATAGAATGTTGTCTTGGGAAGAATGTATTAATTGTAAAAAAGCTTGTTTTAGAAATGTACTTGAAGTTTCGTTTTTAGGATCATTAGGTATTAAAAAGTGGTAGAAATTTTCTCCATGGCGGAATAGAAGATGTAGGAGTTGGAGTTGTTTGAGATAAATCGATATCAGCGCGAAGTGTGGTAGGGATTTGTGGTAATGTCTAAACATTGTTAGTGGGAGCGTGATTGTTCAAATACACAAAGTTAATTAAGGAATATACTGGGTTTTTAGGATTTGCTTTAATTCTTGTACAATAAATAAGAAGCTATTGGTGCCTTAGCCAGAGAGGTGGTTCGTTAGCTTCAATGCATGCACTTTTAGATATGCTAAATCTAAAAGCTTCAAGGAATAATCTTATTGCAGACTTTTGAAAGTATTCAGAATTTTTATAGCGGATTTAATTTCCGACATACAGATGAAACTACCGCAACCTGATCCAATTAGTGCTCTGTATAGCTTTAGTAAGATTTCTTCTGCTCTTTAGTGATGGTTAGATAACTATGTTAGAATAGTAAGTCTATTTAGGCGGTTTTTTTTTTTCTTCAATTCGCAGAGTAATTTTTTCCAGTTGTCTGCTATCAAAAATAAGTCTAGAATCTTGTGATGGTCGACTACTGATAAAGGCCTACTGTTTAGGAAAATAGTAGGTTTAAATGTGCTGGATGATCGTCTGTTGTTTCATGGGAGAGAACTGGAGGCCTGTCTTTTTAGATAACAAAGTGGATTAGTGTAGGTGTAGATGTAGATGTTACACTTTTACCCAGAGCAGTAAATAATAAGATTATCTGCATACACAGAAAGTTTTACCGGATAGCCAATGAAGTTGCATATATATTAATAGCAAGTATGGAAAAGGGGCTTAAAACCTGCACACATTTTTCTTGGAAGAATGAAGAAGACGTGTTCCCATTAGTAAGAACATTTTTAATAAATCTGAATAAGTTACCAGAAATGTTAAATTTTTTAAGCTGTTCAAGAATTTCAGGTCTCGATATCAATGATAGCTGCTACGACATCCTGTTTTTTAAGAAAACACAGAATACGACAAACTGTTAAACTGTAGTATTGATAAATTATTTGAAGTGTTGAGGTCTGAAGCCAGATTGGGCAGGTGTCAAGATTAGATGATTCTCCAGATATCGAAAAAGTCTTTTGTTTATAATTTTTCTAGTAGTTTACAAATCGTGCAAGTCTAAGAAATGGCGGGTATGAGTTTGAATCATCGGATGTTTTTCCCTGTTTCTTAATTGGAAGTAATATAGATTCTCGTCATAGTTTGGGAAAAGATTTCTTTGTTTATATCTTGTTATATATTTGTAAAAATTTGGTGAGTCCTAAGGATGGTTAATTCTTTAAAAAAACAAATGAAATATTGTCGTGGCCAACAGCTAAATTTTTACATATAGAGAAAGCACTAAAAAGTTTGTGTAAATTAACCCCTTACCGCATGTTTTTTTTTATTTGCTTGAAAAAAAGATTTAAGACGGGAAATAATATACATACGTTAGGAAAAATAGAAAAAAATGTGGATATGGACATAAAATAAGGGTATGTGCCATTTATGGCACAGCATGTGATTAAGACTTGCATAAAAACAATTTCGGTCTTTGTTTATACGAAGAAAAGCTTCACATTTCGCAAATTGTATAAGTTTTTTCCAATACATCCAGGGTACTTGCACCTTTGTATCTGATTTTGCCAATGTACCCAGTGGTCAAGTTTATCGGTTCTAACTTCCTGAATTGGAAAATCTGTGGTTGAACCACGATGCTTTTTCACCTGTAGCTCACCTTCAATTGGTAGTTTTGCCTCTTGGTTTAGTAAGGGACTTATTTGCTTTAGTTAGGCATTGGTTGACTTATATCCACCATAAAATGATATTGGGTCCATCATGTACCTAAAAACCAAATCAAAAAAATGTGTTGGTTCAGTCATATTCATGTCATAATAGCATACTGTGCCATATATGGCATAGAGAAAATGTTGGCAATAACTAGTATCTAATATATAAAAAACACTAACTCACCTCAAGAATCTATCACCAAAGTCACACTTTCAACTTACAATATTTTTTCAAAGAATAAATTTCGATAATTTCGATAATACACAACATGTTAATGTCTATTTCTCAAACGATCATCAGGTGTTGTGTACCTTTAAAAAATTGTATTGTAACTTTCGAATTTATCCACTAGATATCGCTCCATGCTGTTATACCCATGTCATGGTTTATCAAAGTAATGATCTGTGCGTCACAGTCTGTTTATAAACACACACAATTTATAAATAGACTAAATACGCTTTGTGCCATATATGGGCTAGTATGCGGTAAGGGGTTAAAAGGTAGATTAGAAGAATTCGATTTGTTTTTACATTTATTGTGGAAGTTTTCTTGACTGTCAGTGACTACGTTACCTTTATATTTTACTTCTGGCATGTTCATTTGAGATCTATTTCACTGCATAAGTTTGATTTTATTTCATACATCGCTGGAAGGGTTATTCCACGATAATTTTTTGTACTGCTTTAGAATGCGTTTAACACTGGCTTTGAGTTTTTAAAAGATAATGAGCTTCTCTTGAGTTCCAGCTCTACGCTAATTCTGAACAGCTGTAGCATATTTGTCATTCCAACAAGGAACTAATTTGCGGTTAATAGAGATAGTAGAACCTACCTATAAAGCACTGAACGATTGGACAAAATTAGCTAAATAGTATAATAAGGTACCAACATTGCAAACGTTCACTAAAAGCTTAAATGTGAACGATTGTACAAAAGTATATTTACCTTATAGGTATGTTTTAAAGGTTCACAAGATTTTTTACCAAAATTGCAATTGTACGATGCTAAAGCAAGATCGGTGAATAATAATAGACGACTGCAACAATGGCTAGGTACATATTATACTGATTTCTTACCTGTAGACGCAGATATATTTTATCTTTCTAAATCAGGCCTTTTAACTTTTTTTTGTATAGATGTACCTATATTTTTATTTGTTAATTTATTATTTATGCGAAGGTGATAAATATTCTTTTATTGTAATCATATTTTTATTTATGCTATAATATAACATAAATATATGACAATTTATTAGAAGAAGATAAATTATATTTTTATATAAAAATATTTTACTTTTCTACAACATATTCAATAAAAAAGATATTGATCTACTTGTTTAACTATTATTAAAGGAAATGATATAGAAATTAAAAAATATGCTCAAATGTAAATAGTTGCACTTATTTTTAGATGATGTTTGTCTCTTACTTTGTTGTTTTAAGTAAAACAACCAATGTTTGTATTGAAATATTTTTGAATTTTACAAATTTTATACTTGATTATGGATTTCCAAGTTAGGTATGCAGATTTTATAAAAAAAACAATTCATGTTTTATATCAAGATACTCGCTGTTATATACTCTAGAGCAGCCATACTCAACCTGCGGCTCGCACGCCGCATGCGGCCCTCCAAGCTCTTTTGTTCGGTACTCCAAGCTTTTTTGTGCGGCACCAAACACTATTATTATGAAGCTCCTTTTTAAAACTATGGCTTTTTGTTTTTAATTGTTTTTTAAATTTTGAGCGAAATGTGCCAAAACATTAACATTAAGCAATAAATATCATGCTATCATGCTAATATTTTTATTGTTTTGCATTTACGTTTTGTGTCTTATGTATTAGAGATCTCAACTAATTTTAAATGGTTGACCTACAGTCTTTTTTTAAAACATTTTATTACGTTCCCTTAAAGCAACATCGTCGATATGCTTGGAAACATTATGTGCTAGCTAGGAAGGAGTATCCAAACCTCTATCCCGAGCTTCTATGATATCATCAATCACCGCAACCACACGCAACTATAGCTGTTCCGGTAGAAAAACCTTTTCTAAATTCACATTGTGAATCAGGTATTAAACTGTTATCTGTAAAATACTTATAAATTTGGTTGTAAATTATTATTTCGAAAATTTTTGATAAAGAAGGCAGTATGCTAATAATTCTTAGGTCAGAAAACAAATTGGAATTTTTACATTTAGGTAGAGGAATACCAATGGCTATTTTCCATTTATCTGCAAAATAAGATTTTTCAATACAACAATTGATATTGTTTGTTATATACTTATCAATAAAAGGACTACAGTATTTCAGCATGGAAGACGTAATATTATCAACACCACAGATATTAGACTTAAGACTATTTAATATTTTGTGAATTTCTTCATCAGTTGCCAACGGAAACGTGAATTTTAGACTGTTATTAATAATAGTATTGTGATTATTTAATTTTTTCTTCACAATTATCAGAGGCATTTTGAACATATCTCGCAAAATAAAGATTTATATCAACCGGATTTGACAAGCTAAAAGGTATATTACGTGAGTTTTCACCGTAAACATTTAACTTTCTAAGAGCTGACCAAGTATGCTTTACATTACCTAAATTGCTGATATAATTTAAATATTGGGTTCCTAAATGTTATTGGTGGTAGCCATGGTATTTATAAAATAGAGATATCTGATAGTCCGGGATGCGTATTTCCATAGTATACTATTGTGCAGAGCAGGCCCTTGTCTGTACCGTAGTAGGCTATGTACCATTTTTTAAAATTACGCCACATTACAATGTGTACTGCGATGCAGACATTCCTCTGTTCTGTAAAGTAGTATAATATGTAGTCGCCAGTGGCGTATTTATAAAGTACAAACTCTACTCGATTGTAGAACTTTGAAATTATTCGTTGTAGGTACGTATACTTCCTTTAATTGGAATTAGCAGTACCTATTTTATAACAGGTAAATGAAGTATAAATGTTTATTCCCAATAATACAATAATTTTATTATAATAAACATTGAAATAAATATTATAAAATATGTTGAAATTATTTATTTATAATATTATAAAATAATAATAGGTTTAACGTTTATTAGTGTTTAAAAGTAAATTTTGTAATAATTATCTATTGTATTAGTGGCACCGACTTTAACATTTCACTACAACTAAGAACTACCAACATTAATTTAGTAATATTAAAATTTTCTGATGGGTACACATAATGGTTACTACAGCACCCTTGTGATTTATTACAGCAAGGGCTAAGTAAAGAGTTAGATAATTAATAGTATACATATTAGAAATAGAAAAACATCATGATGCATTTTAATTTTAATAAACAAAATAAAGATTATAAAACATTATTACGAAACAAAATAAACATCATCAGATTGGAATAGTAAATATTGATTTCTGTGAACGAATAGGTACTCAATGAGACTTGGCATTGGCACAGAATTCTGTGGCATTGGGTCTATTAATTTAACATTTTTCGACAGGGATCACAGACAGTTAGGCTTCCTTTTAATAGTTGAGAAATTTGCTGGTCTTTCAGCTAGTACTGATTTAGCCCCCGAAGTCATTCCAGGTCGAATTATTGAAATCTTTAAAATTTTAGCCAAGGAGCTGATCTGTTACAACGAATAATTTCAAAGTTCTGCAATCGAGTAGAGTTTGTACTTTATAAATACGCCACTGGCGACTACATATTATACTACTTCACAGAACAGAGGGATGTCTGCATCGCGGTACACATTGTAATGTGGCGTAATTTTAAAAGATGGTACATAGCCTACTACGGTACAATAGTATACTATGGAAATATGCGTCCAGGATCCCAGGCCCATTTTCACCCATGATTACTAACAAGCAGATTTTTTGTGAGTAGCTTCATTTTGACGAGACGCCCAACTTTTTTCCCTACAACAATTTTGGTAAACGGTAGCTAACAGGGGTAGCGGGGGTGAAATATGTTGATTTGACGAATTTTAAAAGCTTCTGAAATTGTTAACGTAACAAACTCGTTCTCTGCAAGACAAAAATGGTCTGTAACTCATTCATTACGTACGAGTGTTATATCAACAATAATGGAGTTTTGTGATATAAAATCAACAGATGACATAACGAAAGATTTAAAGCAGTCAACAATTCAGAAATCTACCAAAAACTTAGAATTATTGATGCAACTAATAAAGCAGTACACCAGTCCTTTTGCGTTAGAACTGTCAGAAGATCATCTTTACAATATATCGAAAGGTCAGTCAGTGAAAGATGAAATATTTCAATTTTTATTATCAGTTGAAATCGAGGGCGAAAAACAACGAGAGATTTTCATTGCTGAGACTCGACTAACACGAGATAGGTTTGAAAAAGCCATTAAAAAAATAAAATAATTAATTTTCACTAGTAATACCACTAGAGGTCAAATTATTTCCGGAAATTTTTTCGAGCTCATAAATATTTTGAAAATTTTCTAAAAATATTCATGAGCGAGAAAAAATTTCCTGATATTAATTTTACCTCGCGTGGTATTCGGTAAGAAAATTCCACGCCGAATTATGGTTGAAAATTAAATATTTTTAAAATTTATTTTTCGTTTCTCAACAATGCAAATTATTTTCTCCAAGTCACCAGTGAAACATAAAAGGTGTTGTCGCCTTGATTATTGAGTTGTCATGGTAACTAAGTGAGACCCTAACCTCGAATATAATTTCAGTTTTGAAGTTGTCAAGCGGCCCGACGTAAAAAAATGTTTCGCTGCAATTATTTAGGCCTTCAAATTGCTTATTTCTACTCATTGTAGTTGCATGGGAATACCATTTGAAAATAGAAAATAGTATATTCTTTAATTTTACGTAAGTTTTGAATAACTACAAGTGGTAGAAAATTGTTTTTCTGCGTTTTTATTAACATGCGTTATGAGCGCTTTAAAATGGTATGAAATTTATAACCAGCGTCAGTAAGCATCAATCGTAGGAGGCTGTGATCATTGTATTTTGACAGTTCAAAACATTAAATAACTCGCGTTTTGTTGCGATAAAGAATATTGCACAGCAAGTAAAACCAACAAAATTACCTATATGTTTAAAAATGAATCGATTTTAAAATCATACGCTACGCAAAATATGCGTGAAATTGTCTGATGTAATGATCAATCATTGCACCATGACTTACTTACTCGGATTAATAGAGGATTGTGGCTCCAACTTGAAAAACGAAAATTTGTTCCGAATTGTCCACGAATATTTGCACCTAAACTACGCAAAATTCAAATTGCTGAATGGGAAAAAGGTGAATAAATTAGTGTCTAAATATTATATATATTTTATTAGACATAGACACATAATTCAAAGCATCCAAAGTCCTGCATTTTCGCCATTAAGAAGAAAAGAAGTGGCCGAAGAATATAGAAAACACCTTAGCATTGTAACTAAAATGTATCAAAACTAAACCTATTATGTGAACAAATAAAAACCAGTCTGTCAAAAATGGTCTGTTATTGTAAACGTCAAAAAATTTCCAGTATAATTCGCTGTTGGGTACCCCACGAGAAAAAAATTTCCACTAAAATACCTCCGTTGCCATGGTGATCTGTCAAAAACACGTATTTTGATTGGTATTCCATTTTCACTCTGTCATACTAATGGATCAATTTGCAAGACCCCTAAATCTGTTGTTATTAGTGAATTACTACAATATCAAACTGAAATCGTAAATCCTCCAGAAGCAGGCATAAACCTAGTTAATAGATTTTATTTACTACATACGCTGAAGAACGTTTCAAAGAGTTATGGTAAAATCTCGAAACATGTATTGAATATACTTACATATAATAGAAAAGAATAGTATTAAAGATTTTGAACATGATTTGAGAGGTGAAGAGGACTCACAATATGACGTCTTACGTTAGAGACAATAACCGTTTCGCTAATTTCAGGAAATTATTGAGGAGTACCAACTTTAAAGAAAAATTTGTTGAATTTCTAATAGAAGATTGGACAAGAGATGAATTTATTATATTAATGGAAGGAAAGACTATTATCAATGTTACACTTATGAGGTACAAAGTGAAAAAAAAACTATAATGTGCAGATACATTGTACAGACTCTGATATACCAATAATAATGTTGGCAAATTTGAAGTATTTAAAGGATCGAATTCAAATAATAATTGATTTAAGCACAAGTAAAAAAAATGTACTAAAACATAAATAAAATTTATGCCAAGCTTGGAGATCAATTATCTTGTTCACTCGCCATATGCCACATTTTTAAGGAAATGCTTTCTTTCGTAAAGGAAAGAAGAGACCTTTCAGTATTTTAAAGAAAAATAAAAAATTTTAAGATGCTTTTATTAAACTCCTACTAAGTGAAGATACAGCATTAACAACATTAAATGAGGTAAATCAAATTATTGAAGAGTATGTATGTACTTGTTAAAACCAAAAAATGAAAAAGGATATAAATCAAGAAATGATAATAAAGAAGTACTAAAACAAAGTATCGTAAGATATGATCCTTCCAGTAAAACAAGAATTGCTGCAACAAATTAAAAGGACAGTATTTATCTCCAATATATGGTGTAATGCACATATGCGGTGTCCCACCGAAAAATTGCCAGAAAATTATGGATGGACAATAATTGATAATAAATATCAATATTATTGGTTTGATGGTCCCCAAAGCCCATCTTTCGAATAATTATCTTCTGACTTACAAGGTACCCTATTAATATTATTGTTATTTATTTATTAATTATTCGGCGATTCATTAATTGTTTTATGTTATTACAGAGTCAGACGTCACTAACGAACAAAGTGAAGAAGAGGGAGATGAAGTTGAGACTGATACTGTTGACGAAGATGATGAAGATTTTTCAGATGAATCTGATGAAGATTAATGTTTTTTTGTTTATATAAAATACAGATTTTTTTAGTTATTTTAATTTGAAGAAATATTTTATCACTTTATGCTGTGTTACAAATAGGGAAACGAAAATGACAATTCTTGTAGGACTAGCAATACATAGCAATACACAGTTACTAATAAAAAAAAATTGTCTTGTGGCATTGGCAGCTTTTGATCGTAGGACCAGGATGTCGTCGATAATTATTTCCTCGGTTTATTTAGATAATTATCTTGGGAATTAACAAAGAAAAATTCAGTTAGTAAAAAATTTTTGAAATTCGTCAAATCAACATATTTCACTCCCGCTACCCCTGTTAGCTACCGTTTACCAAAATTGTAGTAAGGAAAAAAGTTGGGCGTCTCGTCAAAATGAAGCTACTCACAAAAAATGTGCTTGTTGGTAATCATAGGTAAAAATGGGCCTGGGATCCCGGACTATGAATTTAAATTGTTGCTTTTGTAGTTAGAAGCGGCCTGAATATTATTGCTAATGATTGGATTTTGTATACTAGGCAACACACAATATGCACATAGTGTATTGTTGGTTGCCCCACCGATCGTCGACCTAGCGGCGATGTGGTCTGTGTGTTTATCGTTATTAACAGTACAAGAAGTTGTATCGAAAAATAGTTATTGCAATAATTAGTCAATAAATAAAGGATACTGTGTATAAAGTTCAGAATGAAATTAACACAAGAGGTTTATCACTATGTAGTCCAGTCTTTGTAATAAGTTCATCAATATTTAACTCGTAATTTCGACAGAATTTCTTAAAAATTCCAGAAAGTCGAGTAACAGACAACAGTGTTTACACTTTCGCGAATCGAATTGAATGATATGTATGGTTTATAAACCATATACAAATCGATTCAAGAGATGTAATAATTTCAGTTTAATTTCATATTTTGTTTTATTTTTGACCTATATTATGAGAATTTAAAAAAATATATATATACCTATCAATTTATGGCCAGTTTTAAAGATATGACACATAGAACTTGGTTAAGATTAAGGTGACAATGCACTACTGTTGCAATTAATAACACTTTTTACATGAATTTGTAAATTAATATTTATTATATATCTGCGGAGAGGCCGCATCTCATGCAAGTAAACGAGAGGCATCAATACTTTTGTTTTCTTTAGTTTTGCACCAAAAATATCGAATATAATAGATACGTCTTGTATACATTGAAATTATCTGCAACATCATTCAGACAGTAAGCTCTTCCTATGTTGTCTTATCTGTTCCATTAAAGCCATATTCGAGCGGTCTCTCTGGCTCAAAAATATTTTCAACAACTTTTAGAACCAGTTTTAATACTACGTCATAGATTTTGAAAGCGCTCAAATAGATGATTTTAAAACAGTGATGTCACTAACAGTTAACGATTTGTGAGTGTGTAAATCTCTAGCAACAGATAATATTTTGCTTCTTGGTTATATATCTTTGTAATTTGCCTATTTCAAAGAGTAGCTCATATAATATTACTAGACTTTCATGAAAAATGGATCGTTATTTAGAATCCGACTTTAACCAGTTATTTAGAATTACAAGGACAATTTTTCAAAAATTATTAAAAATTATGAACCTTCATTATTATGGATTTTCTAATTTTTTTATAACCATAAATAATCTTTTTTGTCATTAATTTTATTATGTATGAAGGCTATGCTCATTGCTCTCAGAAGGTCTAGATACCGTATCGTAAAAACATTTTGACCCCCCATATGATGGGCGCCATGATAAATAAATGTCAATAAATTTTAAGTTGGCACTACTGACAAGACAGAATCGGCGCAAGTTTAGTAATAAGCGTAAGATCGGCGTTCGACGTATATAATCGATTTTATTATCTGTTGTGTTGTTTATTTTGTTCTTCTAGTAAAGGTTTTATTTAAAACATTATTTTTTAGTTTAGTCGTTTAGTGTTTTATTTTAATAAAAAACATTTGTGGTTTGGTGTTAAATTTTTACAGGATTTTCAAAATCTCTTGCTGTTTTGTACCTGAATGTAACAATGCATCTAACGGTAGAAGATACAAGGAAGGAATAACATTTCATGTGTAAGTTTTCAAAAATATTTGTGTATTTGCAAAATCAAATAATTTGTATGTTTTGTTGTAGCATACCAAAAAATTTTAGGAAAGAATAACTGATAGCCATAGGAAGACCATTAAATCGTTTTGTGACTTAAGTATAAGCCCAGAAAATTTGGGGATACTAGCTGAAACGGCAAATGTGTTATTGGCTCCTTGTTAGTGACCTATGCTATTGTACAATTTTTCCATCCAAGTTCCATGATCCTTTGAACTTGGCTGCACCGTACTGATGAAGACCAATAGTCAGAAAAAGGTGTCGACCGTTACTTCTTTTTTACTTTTTTTATTCGGAAAATGTCCACTATTACTACCTTGATATACAATTTTTTCTTCTGATGATATTTTTTTCAGAATATGGTTTTGTCTTATTTTATTTGCCCATATACAACCCTTTATAGCTTACTTGTGTTTATTTAAATTATGTATGTACAACTTAATTTATGCCATTGTAATTTAATTATAACCAAGTAATTTTACAATAAAACTTTTCTGTTATATTGCATCTTTATGGTCCATTATTCTTTGTAATAAACTCATTAAATTTATATAGCCTATAAAAGTTGAGCAATGTGTATTGCATCATTCACTAGTTATGGGGGTTATGATTGACAACCTGTGTTATTTTTAACAGGTGTGTTATTTTATAAACACACAGAAATTACAACCTGTTCACAAATAACGTGTCTGTTAAAAATAACATTACTTGTCGATCATAACCCCGTATATTACAAGTTCATTGTTACTTCAGCCATGATGAAATATTTGCTGAAAAAAGACAATCACCAACAAACTCTTTCTATGTGACACACTGGTGACATTAATTTAAGTCTTTGAATGTATATTGTTAAACTAGAACTTATTCAGTGAAATAACTTATGAAACAAATTTTTCTGAAACAATAATATGTACAATATAATATTTAAAAGTATGACGAAATCAAACGGCAATTTATAGACCAATATTATTGTGTGCTTTTTATTATTTCTCTTTGCAATTGCATTTATTTACTATTTCCTGGATAATATTTCACAAGATCTTCAAAGTTTTATTAATAATCATTGGATGGTTATTAACTTATGCTTAATTGAATATGTTTCTGTTCATGTTTTGGATAACCAAGAGCAAGTGGATGCTATATCTATTTATAAAGAGTTCTAAAGCTTTGGATAAGGTTGATCCTAGAAACATGGTCTCACAATTGTTTAATTTAGGTTTCTCTAGTGTGTATTTTATATTACATTAACTTATTTAGGTACCTGACGCATAATGTAATTTGTGAATTGCTTTGTAGAAAGAAAATTGTTGGCAGTAAAGTTATTAATATTATCACCCCACCATCTAATGTTACTAAACAAAATGGGTTTTTTTATCTCTCGAGTTAATGAATATTAGTTATGAATATCACATATCTAATTATTATTTGAATTTATGAAAGAAAAATTGTTGGCAACAAAATTATTTTTTATATTACCACTCCATTTATTAATTGCTATTAAACAACATGAGTGTAAACACAATCAAATTACTTGAATTTTTTAACCCTTTTTGGTGAAGTTTTATTTATTCATTTAGAGAAATATCTGAATGCAATATTTTAGAAATTTAGTACACTTTTGGACATATACTGTCAAAGAAATGATATAAAATCGTAATTTTTAAAAACCGTTGCGACAATTTATTCTACATCTTTTGGTCAGGTTTTTCTATTAATATTAGTTCCGTTCTAAGTAGGTACATATTATAGTTTGTATGTTTTATGCTTTATTTTATTACATGTAATAAATGATAGGAAATATACTTTTATAGTAAATAAATTGATTAAAGCAATATGTAAGAATAAGTTTATCTAAGGATTAAATTGTTAAAGCAATTTTTTATTTCCATTGTTTATTAATTTGTTTCATTTAATTCTTTCTTATTGAGTAAGTTATTTCATATAAATATGCAATACATGTAAAATGTAATAGTTTCTTTTAAATAGGTATATATTATGTTTGTATAAAATATTGTTCAGTTAATAAAAACAGAAATATTGTTCAGTTAATAAAAACAGAAATATTTTGTCTTTTATTCAAAAGAAGTTTGTAAATTTTTCAAAATATATTTACCTACCCTAAAAAAAGATTAATAAAACCAGTTAGTCATATACACATTTTCTATATATTTATAGAGGTACTTTTTTAATAACTTTCAATACATTTGAAATCTGTGGTTTTATTAAACTCAATGTAATAGGTATTCTCTAGGTATTCTCAAAAATATTTAAAAATAAGATCGAGATGGGACTCTTGTATATTTTAGTGACTATTCGCCTATGGTTAGTGCACTGCTGTATGTTCCTGGGTTTTCTACATTAGAACAATACTGCTTCTCCACTCTAGCAGTATTTTTTGCATCTCACAAAATTATATTTATTAAAAAACCAAGGAATTGTTTTGGGCTTATTGCTGTGCCCTTTTCCAACATCCCCAAAGTTTTTTTTTAATTTCTGCTGATTGAATCTCCGATAGCGACAACTCTATTTGTTGTTCCACTAGTTTTTTATCAAATTTTTAAAATAACTTCTATATATTTATCTTTTGCAACGACTTTGCTTACCTGCTTCATAATCTCTTCCCTATGCCCCAATTTCTTTAGCAGGTGAGATCTTATACTCGCTCTATTAAATCAAATTATCATTATAGTTTATTTGAAAATGCTTGGTAGTACAGTTTTTATGGCAAAGGTACATATTTTTATATAATTTTGCTATTATTCATTTTCAAATAAACTATAGGAATAGGAGTAATCTATCAGTTTTTCTAAAAATACCTTGTTACCGATGTAAGTATATCTTTCCCTAGTTAAAAAATTCGAGTTTTTATTTTCATATTATAATATAAATAAATGACCGGTTAACAATCACATTCTTTTAAATATTACATTTGACATTGAAGTAGGTATTTTCTCCATATTACCAAACAGGAACAGATGGTTTACTTGTAATTTGAATTATATTACATAAATCTCACTGAATTTCTCTATAACTTTCATAGCAATATGTACACAAAACACTTATCCAATAATATATATAACCATGTAAAAATTACATTTCAAGAACGAGAAAATTTATAAAACCGGTCCTGTCTGAACAGATCTAGGACTATGGAGGATAGAGAAAAGGAGGACAATCTTATATGGATCTTTATATTAAAAAGTGGCCACCAAAATGTATACAATTAAGATGGCGCTCGTGTAGCCAGGGGACAAAATCCAATGCTATATAGTCATATAGATTGCTCATTCATAATTAAATCAGACAGGAAGCAGTAAATTGAGACCTCCGTGCCATTTTAATATAAGAATTATTTATTGTTTATATTATTATTTTTCAATAAAATTTGACTATTGTCGTGTATTGTCAAAATTTATCTACGATCACAGAACACTTACTCTTCTACGATCAGTCACTTTTCATGGTGTAGTTTTTAGTTTTTTATGGTTGAGCAATATTTATTACTATATACATCATTGGTGTCATTGTGTGATCTGAATTATCGACTGTCGACGTCCCCTGGGCACAGAAGCGCCATCTTAATTGTATACATTTTGAGGGACACTTTTTGTATACAGAGATTGTTCTCCTTTCCTCTACCCTCCATATCTAGGACAATCAAATAGGTTTGTCAAAGTTTTGTTCTTAATTTGAAATTGGAAATTGTGCGTCTCACTCACTTATAACTAATAACAAAGTGCAGATTTTCGGTGTTCACGTATTACAGAACACACAAACTAAAAATCAGTGTAGCCAAAACATAAATTTACCTAACATGGCGACAAGCTTGAATGGGGTCATTTTTTTGTATTGACAGCATACGCCAAGCGGTGTCTAGACTTTCTGAGGGCTATGGCTATGCTCTATGATGTTCATTACTATTTTTGACATTAATGACATATGTATTTCCTTGAACCGTTCTTAATGAAACTTTTCAAAAACAGATAGAGCATTTTGATGATGCTGTTCTACACTTTTTAGAAGATATTTCCAAATAGTATTACTCTTTTTACTAATGGTATTGTTAGCGAAATAAAAAAGGGAAATCCGAAAATAAAGAATGTGGCAATATCATGTACATTCCCAAATCTACCTTTATGTATTATAACAATAAACAATCTGCTCTTGAGGAATGCAATCCAATACATATCGCACAACAATGGATAATTGACTTAAGTTTACTACATCTGTGGTTTCATCAAGCGCAATTGATACGAAAGGTGCTTTTTTAATTTCACTTTTATTGTGATCCATCACAACGTCGGCAGTGCATTTAATTAAACAATTTTGGATTCTGTTTGAGGTACCTCGGAAAGTCGTCGAATCAATAAAATGATTTTTTAGGGTATCATCTTGTTTTGCTAAAAAACTTAGAAAGTCCATGTAATTTTTTCGATTGGCGGATCCACTTGCTTCATTGTGACCCCTAAAACGTCATGCTCTCCCAGGAAACAAGTTACATCTATTAATCGTTGTAAGACGTCCCTATTTTTTTTTACTCTTTCATTGTGAATTTTGTTGCTTATTTTTAAATGATTGTCCAAACTATGTTCAATGCGATAGGTCCCGAATGTTTTTTCTTTAATTGTAGCACTTATATGAGATTTTCTATTTACATGTTGTTTTACACTTTTGTGAAAATTATTCAAGTCAGTAATACCGACTGAGTTCCAATGTGTTTTTTCGACTATATTAAAAAGTAGGCAAGGCCAGCAAAACAATTTCTTTAAAGTTTTGTAGCCAGGTAACCATTCATACTTTTCATAGAACCCTACGTGAAAATGCATGGTAAATTTCTTTATTGATTTTTCTACTTTCGTCTCTAGATTGATAGGATTCTTTAGTCTATTAGAATTAATAATGTCCGTTTTCTCTTCAAAATTTCTTTTAAAAAATCATTTTTTCAATAAAGAGCACACAATAAAGACACAATTTACCACATTATTATTGTTCACAGGCACAGTGCATAGGTTCTCCATTAAAAAAAAAAAAACAACTACGAAAAACAAACCGAAATCTACCTCAAATCTAAGATTTTTTGCTTACGTCGATTCGCGGTGCGAATTGCAATATGCGTAAGGCGACGTAATAATCGCTGCCTCTCGACCGAATTTCACGTGCCCAAACAGACTGACACTGTCGCGGCAAACGAGGGTCAATAACACTAAGCAAAATCACTTGCAAGATGAACTGGCTATTCCAAGACGCGCTTCCGCCGACGGACTCAAAGTATATGGTGTGTACGTTTACACAATTAATTTTCATATGGGTGGTGGTGGTGGTGCGTTTACACATTAAACCAATGAATTGTTAGTACATTTACGAAGTTTACGTAATGTTTCAGAGAAAATATAGTACCTAATTTAATATTAATTTCTATGCATTGTAAACTTAAAAATATTTATTTTTAAATTTCAAAGTGTAGGGAAGCGGTGCTTCCCCCGCTTCCATTGACCGCACGCCCCTGGTATTCTCGTATTATACCTTATAATAAACACTGAAAGTTTTTTACCTACAACTGTAATAATTTTCATTATTTCGTAAGGATAATATTGAAATTTGCGTGGGGATTTCTTGGGAATTTATTTAAAAAAAACTATATATAAGATTCATATTTCATCATTTATTTATCCATTCATTAACGTAAGTATAAATTTTATTCTGTAAAAAAATCACTTTGTGATTACTTATGTATTTTCAGTAAGGCGTGTATTTTGGTCTAGAAGTAGATCAAACCAAAATGACGGTCATTAGTTTCATTACCTATTATTTAAATGTGCTTTTAAAAATGTTTAATCACCAGTCATCATTTCCATAAATTCTGAAACAATAAATTGAAACATATTAGTTCTTACATTCAAGGTTTTAGTCAAATTGAAGTAGTGCAAAATTTGCAAGTTTTTTTTTACAACAATTTTTAAAAAACCTTATTTACGTCCGCAGAAAAACATTTTTCTGTATTTTGAACTATAGATAAAAACGAATGACCTAGTACATTTGCATTGAATAAAATTCAAAAACAGTTAATTATGTAAAAAATCCTTGGTCGAAAAATACAAATCAACAACACAATCTAATTGATGGAGTCAGGTTTAATTTTAGATTTAAGTCTATTTAAAAATAGAAGTCTTTTATATTGGTAAATAATATTAATTTATTTCATAGGACATCTTGTCAATGTTTCAGTTGTGCTGAAATATTTTAGATAACCTGATGAAAACAATAAACATGTAGAGAGTTCTACAAGTAGAAAATAGTGTTTTTTTTTATTGTTCCGTTCCCAGTTTGGCAAAAAGGAACGAACACTTATGGAATCACATCGGTGTTTGTCTGTCAGTCCGACTGTCTCTCGGTCTATCAGAAGCGTTTTACTCAGAGACTATTAGACATATACAATAATTGAAATTTTGAACAATTGTAGTGAGTATGGGCCCAAATATAGGCGTTATCTAATAAAGTAGTTTTTTAAACTTGTACTCAAAAGGTACTAGTCATTTTCGGGGTATGAAATCAAAAATAAAAAAAATCTGATGCCATCATGTGGGGTGCGTGAAATGAAAGCTCCTTAAAAACGATTTTTAAAGTGTATAATACATTCGTTTGCCTTAATCTTTCTGTCTCAAAAAAACCATGAAAACCATGAAAAGTCCATGAAAATATGAAAAAAAATCACGAACGATGAGAATAAACGAACATTATCAAGACTACATTTTTATACGAACAATATTTACCTACCTACAGGTAATTATCTCATTATAACTCTATACAGTGAGCATCATAAGTTTTACCCCCCTAACTAACTCGTTACTGGGGTCTTGTTAGGAAAATCGCCGAGATAGGTCGATTTTTGATTTCTACAATGTACATTTTTGCATGATTATTTTACCCTTAATTTCATCCCTTACTGGAGGGTAGCAACCCTTTCGAAAAATTTAAATGGCATGGGGTGGTGAGTGATAGCTCATTTGAAAGGGGGTTTAATTCTCTATTTAACCGTGCAAAAAATTTTAAAATTTGCTTCATTACGTGTTGATTTATTAATGTTTAAAAATAACAAAACCTCACAAAATAGGAAAGCAACTGAACTATATAACAGTGACCTTCTAATGGCAAAAAGTCTTACTTCACGTCTGAACCAAAACCGAAATCATGCAGGGCCGAATTTTAATTCTAAGGATGAGTGCGCTACGTTAATTTCCGTTGTTCTAAAACAACAATTAGTCGAGAATTAATGAAGGAAATTTCAAATTTTTTTACACGGTTAAATAGAGAATAAAACCCTCTTTCAAATGAGCTATCACTCACCACCCCATGCCATTTAAATTTTTCGAAAGGGTTGCTCCCCTCCAGTAAGAGATGAAATTAAGGGTAAACTACTTATACGAAAATGTATATTGTAGAAATCAAAAATCGACGTGTCTCGGCCATTTTCCTAACAAGACTCCAGTAACGAGTTATATAGGGGGTAAGACTTATGGTGCTCACTGTATATTATCAAGAAAGAAGGCAAAAGAAGGCGTCAGAAGCCTTAAGTATCAGGCTTCATATTGTGAGCGGGTGGTATAACCAGAGCTTCCACTACGGAACATGCAGTAACCCACAAGTCTCATGGTGGACACCTGTATAGTATTACAGAAAAACTGTAGTTTGGATTATTAAAAAAGGTTGCTGTTTGTATTTAAGTACAACCTCTACACAAGTATAGTGGGGGACCTCCGAAGTTTGAAATAAATAAATTAGACTGGTGTACTGCATTTTTAACACCATTTCAAAAAAAAAATGCTCAAAAGTTGTCTAGATTGTTTCCTATATCCCTAGCGGAGAAACATTTACTTTTGTGATGCCAGTAATATTATAGTGCTACATTGTTACGTTTTTTCAACGTTACTGGAATTAAGGAGACTAGGGGTGGCGTACACACTTCTAGTGAGATTTAAGTGGAATAAATACGTTAGTGTGTAACAATTAAATTTTTTTATAATATTAGATCGAGCGCTTTCGACTTGAAACGACATGTGATGTTAAAACTGTTAAAACTTACGTCTAAAAGGACGTATGTAAACTGGGCCCGCGGCCAAGAGATTATAAAGGGTACGGATTAAATGTCGTTAATCTCTTTGTAAATTGGGCCCACGGCTACATTTTATTTCTAAGAAAATGTTTCAGGTATAAAAACAAATATATGTATTATAATATTTATCAAATACAATACAACAAAAGTCATAATTACAATAAACATAAACACATACTTAAACCTATATATACATCATTTATTAAATTTACCACACAATTTTTTAACCATATCAAATTTACATAATACTTGGTTTTTACAATCATCAATTGTCTTATCAATATAAATTTGTTTTCTTCTAATGCAAGTTCTGTTTAGTTTTTGGCCCCTTATGCTACTATGTATTTTGCATTCAGCTAGGGATTGGAATTCAATAAGCACTTCACAAAAACTAAAAATATTCGGGTGACTTTTATAAAAACTATTGGCAAAATGATTGGGGAAGGACTCACAAGCATTTGTAGTACGAGACATTGAAGAAGTTGCCTGTGCCCAAATATATGGTGGGTAAATTGAATCTTCTGCTATATTATGTTTCCACAATTTAGTCTGCAAATTGTATTATGCTCTCTTGGTTAGGAATAATTGCAATGAAATCTTCATAAAAACAATTTTCCACGTCTTCCGGATTTAAATAGGGCAATCCAAATATGTAATGAAGCCATTTACTTTCTTCAGATTGAACATCCTCATAAACTGAAGACAGACCTAAATTTACTATTTTCCTGTACCATGCTTGTGTTAAATGAAACAAGTAACCTTTTACAGTGGAATTGGGAAACACTGTATTTAAAGATGTATGAATGGCTTTTTCAAAATCAATTATAAACATGGAAGGCTTAAAAATTATAGAAAATGATGAACATTGTTCTAAAATGGTTTGGAACAAAATATTATAAGTTTCCAAACGTTTGTTGGGCAATAAAGAATAAATAACAGGAACATAATAATTATTAACAAAGCTGATATGAGAATTGGGGACAATACTGAAAAATTCCGTCGAGATAAAGGGGATTTACTAAAGATGCTTGGCACATAAATGATAAATTCGAAACATTTGAAAAAATAATAATGTTTGACGCTCGGTCATTCTTTAATAAAAAGTTTTCGCCCTTTAAAGTGTGAATTTTCAAAGCATCTAGCGCATCATGGACATCTTTGATATTTTTTGGTAGTGGGGGTAGCTTACTTCTTTTATAATTATACAAATTTCTTTTCATACAATTAACATCTTCCCAAGTCATTTTCAAATCAGGATTCTTTTTAAATTCCATATGTATTTGTTTGGAGGGTTCTTCAGTAATATCCTCAATGGCCCTCCTTTTTAAGGAATTACTAACTTTCTGGCGATCTGTTTTTTCTGCGTCTACATCATGATTGTGATTTAAAAAACTTTCAACAATTTCTCCATTAACGGTGTATATCTTTGCCAAACAATTATTCTTAGCACAACGCCAACGAATTTTTCCTATATTAAATAAAAAGAAAAACAAATTAGGCTAAATAATATTTAAAAAGTGGGAAATATAACTTACCGCATTTTAAAACTCGACCTTTTTTAAATTTTGCCCCACATACCGCACACATTTCAGTATTACGTTAAAACTTTTTCTGCATTCATCTTTCAAAGATTCAGTACAAACTAAAGACATAACTGGATTTCGCCTATTTAAATATAAATAAAATTGCGGATTATACAAACAGGTCAATTAAAGAAAAATAAATATTTGTGAGGTAAACAAATCAAAATCATTAAATTGACTGTTAGTTCCGAGAATTTTCCTTAAGCCCCCATACCCAACTTACCCTTTTTTAATCCGTAGGGTCAGGTAAATAATCCTTGACCGCGGGCCCAATTTACAAACGCCCGTCTAAAATACCCTTCGCATAGGAACAATGACAAGATACATTAAGTTGTGGATTACAACAACAAATACCTACAATAATGATAATTGGGGGGTCTATCCTACTATCCGGAGGTGCGATAAATACTCAAAAGGTACTAGTTTTTTTGGTACATTTTTGTAAAAATAATTAGGGTTGAAACAGCATTTTTCAAAAAAAAAATATTAAAAAACTCAATTTTACAGGTTATATTCTCAAAACATTTATTCTGACAGATTGTCTTGAAAATAACAACGTTGCCAAGTTGTTAATGAAATTATAAATTTTAGGATTATTTTATGATCTGTAGATTGCAAATTATGTTTAATCAAGAATTAAAAAAAAAATTCTTTATTAGCATGTTATCTCCCAGAACGATGACATTCAAAATATGTAGATAATAGATATGTGTTTTAAATGTTTTTGAGATTAAACTACATATTTGTATAATTTTTAATAAAAAAGCTGAAACTGTTCGCGTATGGGACCCTTAAAATTAATTTTTTTCATAAAATAAGTTTTTTTAATTTGTTATGTCGTAATGTACTAAAAATTTATTAAAATTCAAAAAATATTTTAAAATTATATTTATCACCCTATACCTCAGAAGCTAAGTTCCATCCATTATTTTTTTTTTTTTTTTTAATTTGGTGTCATCGGCGTCGACTACTGCGGCCTTTAGCCTCGTGTTCTGTGTAGGCTTTGTTAGTGTTTCCCAGCGCCACTTTAGAAACATCACTGTTAATTAGAACCCAACAGTGAATGGTCGAGTGGGGAATCCTACCAAGGCATCAGAATTAATTTTAAATAATTAAATTAAATGAAAAAATCCCGGCCAACGGTGGGATTCGAACCTCAGACCTTCCGATCTCAAAGTCATGACTCTAACCACTGAGCCAACCCACCCCCCTCCATCCTTTATTATTTTTCATTTTAAGATAATGTATAAATGTCCCTACATTTGTTAAAGCACTTATATATTTATAAAAAATAATCTAATTCTTTACCGTCAAAGTCGACTGTTCCTGAACCATCTGTATCAATTTCAGCAATAATTCCATCTAATTCTCTAGCATTTAGCTTGTCATCAAGTGCTCTTAAGATTTCTTTAAGGGTAGCAGTAGTGATGTAACCATTCCCTTCTTTATCGTACAATCTAGAATAACATATAGAAAATCTACTTAGGCATTAAAACTAATAATTAAAAGAAAAATGGAAAAATAATTATCTCCCGGTTGCAAGAACGCTCTCTCAATAGTTAATGACCCCATAATATTATTGGACTGTGCGTAATTTGTAGTTCATTTCATTCGTACAGAGCACATTCTCAAGCTCTGTCAAAGTTTATCTGGCCCATTAATTTTAATTAACGTTATTGCAACCTCCTGGTCTGGTATACCTCTTCAAATAGTGTTTAAATTTGAATGTGCTTTAATATTATATTGAGTTTCCCATATTTTTAGATTGTTGGAGAAGTATTTAACAATTGTTAATTTGCAATTTATATTAAAATTTTAATTTAATTGTTTTACCTACCTAAAGGCTTCTTTTAGTTCCTGTTGCGTCGACTCATCGTCATCTTCTTCAAGAAAATGTGTAGCAATGCCACAAAAACCATCAAAATTTACTTGTCCGCTGCGGTCAGGATCATTTATTGTAATTTGATTGTTCAATTCGGTTTCATCGAAGAGTTGACCCATAGTGTTCAAGATGGTAGCGATTTTAATTGTTTCGATGTGGCCACATTTTTTGGTGTCAAACATTTGGAAAGCCTTGCGCAGAATGGCCATTTTTTGTTCCTCGTCATTCTAGGAAAGAAAAATAACATTTTTTTACTACTAACATGAGAAATCACCATTATTTACTCCATTCCTCTAATGAGAAGTAATATTTCTCTCCCTAGGTAAATAATGATAATAAAAAAAAAAAACCTAGGTAAATAATGAAACTAAATTTCATTAGTTTCATTTTGTTAATTTGACAACTAAACTCCCAGACTACTTGATATTTTGAAATATTTGAAAAATAAGTAGGAAATAACTAAAGCTGGGTTTATTAAAATCTAATCAAATCAAATATGATAATATATATCAGTGTTAATAGTAAAAATATATATTAACTAGGAAATTCAACACCAGCTTTAAAAATTATTAATTAATAACAATAAATCCATGTCATTAAAATATCAAAAATGCAATGGGATATTTCCTAGAATCATACCAAAATTTGACACATGCCAAATTTTTACATAAAATTGCTAATACATTAATGTTAGTAGTAAAAAAAATTCTATATATACCTCGGCTGAGAAAGCTATTATTTACCTCGCACATTATATCCCTCGGCGCTACGCGCCTCAGGATATAAAAGTGCTCAGTAAATAATAGCTCACTTCTCACCCTAGGTATATAATGTACTATTATTTTAACTTTACTTTAAAAAGTATATTATTATATAACAAAAAATATAATATTACGAAAAATATTTCAGATAAATTGTGACTTATTTCTATACAATTTCTACTTATTATTTTGGAAGAATATTTCTTATTCATGTTTTTCAAATCAAATACAGTTCATCAAATTTCTAGAGGTGTTCGACGCCCAGACAGAGAACGCGCTACGTGTGACTAAGACAGCTATTGTACAGTCTGCTAAACAAGTTATTTTAAATAGTTTTTAATATTTTTAGGTAATTAAATTTTAAAAGTGTGGAATAGTTTAGGGATTAAATTGGCCTGATTGGACTTTCTTAGAACGTTTTTAAAAGCAGCTAAAGATAGTATGTAGAATTGAAAATAATTATTATGCCATAAAAGGTGTTTTGGAATTCCTTCAACCTTTTGAAATTGAGTCAGAAAATATAAATTTTATAGGATAGCGGAAAATACCTATAATTTTTTTGTAGGCCTTTGTAAATCGTGGAAATAGTTTATATTTTATTTCTACCTTATTAAGGAAAATGGTACCTATTATTAATAACGGGTGTTTCTGAAACATTACTAAAATTTTCCAAATTTTGTTTTTCTACAAAATAATAAACTATACTATTTAGAAAAAAATTTATTTCTCTTACAATTTTATAAAAAATAACAGTGGAATATTTACATTTCTTGATCTATTAAACAAAACGATAAATTATCTCGACGAATGACACCATGTTCTAGTACGGAAGCTAGCTTTACATTTTTGTTGGTGGTTTCATGGGTTTCATATCAATTTTTTGTAATTGTAGTTTACATGTACATATACCTCTTAACACTTGTTTGCTTTATTAAAAAAGTGTGTTGTTGTGATTTACGTCGAAATAAGTCAAAAACAACTTGAAACCCCATATAAAATCAAAAGGAGAAACGGAAAAAAATTGAGCCTGTAAATGAACACAACTCAGAAACAAAAATAGCTATCTAATAATAAAAAAATAAAATTTGATTCTTGTGCAGCTTCATCTATATCATTAACTGTTTTTGGTTTTTTAATGGTTTTTCTTGGTGATGAAAATTCCGATATCTCACGGTTATCGATTCTTTTTTTCTCTCCAGAAATGCGGACGACAGTGTTTTTAGATACTCCTGTGGCTGCAGCAACACGATCATTTACATTTTTAAATGGTATTGAAGGTGAATTAAAGTTTCCTTCTCTTCTCATAAACTCTATAACATTGGCTATTATTTCGCGAGATTGACTGTTAATCACGCGGCCTCTTAATTGGCTATTAAACTCCATACTTAGGTTCTATTAAACTGTAATGAGCAAAAAACACAAACGAAAATAAAAGAAATGTTTTAGCGAAATTTACATCTGACATTTACGTCTGAATGAAATAGTGAAATACTTGATGTGCAGAGTGTACTTTCATTGCGTAAATCCGTCGGGATGCCTGTCAGTAGTGCTTTCTCTGTCTAGCCGTCGAAAGCCTCTAGAAATTTGATGAACTGTACCTACCTAGTAGAATTACAGCTAATATTTTTAGATATTTCTCTTGGAGGCTACAGAACTAAATAAGTTACTGGGTTTTCAAAATATACTTCTTGTCTCAGTTTTTTTACTTGTCAAGTCTTTTTATACCCATTCGAATTTCATGTATTTAAAATTAAGATTTATTTATACACTATATGTGAAAGAATGTATTAAAAGTAAAAAAAAATCGTAACATTGAGTACAAAGTATTTCTCACAAAGGGACCAATTTCGAAGTGATTACTTCATCATCATTCACACCTAAATAAAAAGTCATGGAGTCAATGTATTGAAAGGTGAAAATTATTTAATTCAAATAAAAATTGAAAAAAATTGCTTAAAAAAGAACGGAAGGGGGCCGTAAATAATAATTTGACTTACCATGACAAATCCATTACGGATAAGTTATGTAATTTTAACATAAAAAGTTAAATTAGTATCTCTTAATATACAGGGTGTCACAAAATTCCGTGTCCATAGATCTACTGTATGTTGGTGAGATCAAAATAAGTCGATTAAGTCAAAATCACCTATATCACAAAGTGCTTTGTTTGTCTGTCAGGAAGCTTCAATGTTCAAACAAAACTTTCAATTTATTTTAATAACTCAAAAACGATTCGTTCTATTTTAATTAAATTTGGTATGCCGGTATTCTCATTAAAAATCCATTGTTCAAAGCAAAAACTACATTAACTAAAATCATAGAAGGGTAAGACCCACCCTAATCCTACCATATGGAGAGCTGTATTTATTTGTAGCATTTTTTATCTCTCGCTAAAAAACATGTATCTATGTATCTCTCATGGTATTTGAGTAAAAAAATTTATGGACTTAAAATTTTCAAGAAAATTAAGTTGGCGGTTATAACTACCGCAACCCGCACACTGTCGATTTTAACGTTATTGCAATAAAGACAATCATCAATAGGCATAGGTGTTGATGTTATTAAAACACCCTGTATTCTAAAATACTAATAATAACTATACTAATAATAAAATAATAATAATAATAGTAATACATAAAATAATTGATAACCCTGTATAATAAAATTGATATGAAGTCTTAGGGCTCTTTCAGACACAACGGTTTTGTTCGTACGGAGAAAATTTGTACGAATTTTTTCCGTGTCTTGGTAGATTTCACACTCGACGGTTTTTTTTTTTTCGTGAACCGTCTTTAGCTATTGTATTTTATGTCAGTTGGTTATCGACATGAATCGAAAGCGCACCATTGCCATGTGGCTTTTGTACCGTTATATACAAAAGTATCGGAAACGACATAATCGCATATATTAGGTGCACCCAATTAATCTGAAAAGAGATGAAGTGGGCCCATTCATTTGTTTAGTGGAAGATTTACGTGCAGACAAAAATACGGATGAACATTGTATTCTCTGATGAACTTCATAACCGACTAAAAAACAATATTCAGCGGCATAATACTAAAATGAGAAACTGCATTAAACCTATGGAAATAATAGTTGTGACACTGAAGTAAGAGAGTTCTATGTTTGTTTTGTTACTAGTTTATTACCTACAAAATCAAAAAATCAAAAAAAATTCAATATGTCAAACAACTAATTTATAATACTGTCATTCATAGTCATATTGACGCGTAAACCAAAATACAAAATATTTATGATAAATAAAAACCAAACGACACGCAATAACGGACATCAGACGGCTAAAAATCGTCATATATGAAAGGCTGCATAAAGTTACATAGGCCACTGGTAGACGGCGGCGGTACGGTACCGTACAATTCAGTCGTTGACACGGCTGTTTTCAAATCGACCATACGGAAAAAATCCGTCTCCGTCCAGTATGGAACGCCGTTTTACTTTTTATTCCTAAATTTTAATTCAGTCATTTTTAAACACAGAACAATTTTAATCATCTCATTTTTATGTTTGTCTAATTTTTTCAGTACTATTAAAATATTTGTTCAAAAAAAATTGTCTATTTAAATATTTGATGAATAAAATTGTATCTTGATAAAATTGTGTAAGTTAAAAATATTTAATAGTCATATTTAAAGCTTTTAATTTATATGATGCAATTAAAATTATCAACCGTCATTTTAATTCGTGTAACATTTTAATTCAACTAACATAAAAATAATAAATATTTTTAGTTAAAGAATTAAAATGATTGTTGAAAATTTTAATTCCGCATTGTTTTGGATTAGGTAACTATATGTTCGCAAAGAAAATAGCAACAATCATTTTGAATACCTTATTTCAAATGTTTGTTATTTTTTTGTTGCCTGAATTAAAAGGTTACACGAATTAAAATGACTGTTCATAATTTTAAATGTATCATATATATTAAATGATTTAAATATGACTATCAAATATTTTTGACTTACGCAATTTTATCAAGATGCAATTTTATTCATTAAACATTTAAATAGCCAAAGTTTTTTGAACAAATAATTTAACAGAACTAAAAAAAAATAGACAAACATTAAAATGTGTTGAATAAAATTGTTATTTATTTAAAAAATAAATAACCAAAACAATTCAAAAACTTACCTAAATATTTCAACATTAATTTAAATACATTTTTATTTTAAAAATGTTTGATTTAATCTAGTGGCCTATTTAAAATATTAATTGAAAAAAATTAGAATGTATAAGTTGTCTATTGAATAAAAATGCAACTTTCTAAATCAACCCGACTAAAGATTTCCATTGTTTACCTTTTACACATGTAATTTAAATGTAGGTTCTAAAATTATCAACAATCATTTTATTTCATGTATCATAATAATTCAACGAACAAAGAAATAAACAAACATTTTAAATAAGGTATTTAGATGATTGTCTACAATTTTAATGCCTACATTAAAATGATTGTTATTTATTTGTTTGTTAAATTAAAATGTTAGTCGAATTAAAATGACACTCGATTTAAAATGATTGTTGATAATTTTTATTCCAAATTAATACGATTGTTGATAATTTTAATTGGTCGCTGTAGTCAGCGGGCGCTACGAGAACTAATAAAATATGTAACCAAAATACGTTGAGAGTTTCCAAAACCATTATATACAGATCTTTCTGCATCTAGTAATGTTCTATGAATTCTCTGTTTCACAGCAGCAGCAACATTCGAATCCATTATCGAAATCACGAATCCACTAGTTTTTTTACGTTCAAACTGATACAAGCACAAATTCTATTTTTAACTAGAACTTAGATGATAACATTTTAGAGCGACTAAAAATCTAAAAAATATTTTCTACCAACAACTTCTGCACAAAACAAACCATAAACATTGTAAGACATATGACATTACATACATCATACATGACGTTTGACGTTGCAGTAAACCTTGTTGCCAAATTACATATTTTATTAGTTCTCGTAGCGACCGCTGACTACAGCGACTAATTAAAATTATCAACAATCATATTAATTCGGAACAAAAATTATCAACAATTATTTTAAATCGAGTGTCATTTTAATTCGACTAACATTTTAATTCAACAAACAAATAAATAACAATCATTTTAATGTAGTTATTAAAATTGTAGCCAAAAATCTAAATACCATATTTAAAATGGTTGTTTATTTTTTGTTGGTTTAATTAAAATGTTACATGAATTAAAATGACTGTTGATAATTTTAATTGTATCATATAAATTAAAAGTTTTAAATATGACTATCAAATATTTTTGACTCGCGCATTTTATCAAGATACAATTTTATTCACCAAACATTTTAAATAGCCAAAGTTTTTTAAACAAACAATTTAATAGAACTAAAAAACTTAAACAAATATAAAAATGGGTTGAATAAAATTGTTCTATGTTTAAAAATGACCAATTGAATCTTTAAGAATAAAAAGTAAAACGGCGTTCCATAGTCCAGTATGAAAGCTGCAGTTAATTTTATTAGTTTACTATCAACGACGCACGGAAAAAATCCGTAAGAATTTTTTCCGTACGGACGAAATCGTTGTGTCTGAAAGAGCCCTTAAGGGAAGCAGACTAGGTAGAGAAAAAAAGATTGGTTTCTAGATAAAAAAAAGGTTGTTGAATGTCAATTTTGAAAGGGGAAGGTTGTCAAATTTTTTTGAAAAAGATTAATTTTTGGAAAAATATTGAAAAAGAAGTATAATACATGTTAAATAAGCAAATTTAATAACAAAAACAGTAAATATAGTCGAAGGTAGTAAGGTATATGATAAAAATGGTTACGGATAAACATACGTAACTGAGTTCTGGATAGACATAGAAGAAACCCAACAGACGAGAAAGAAACTGAAGATGGTGATATAATATACTTGTGAAAAAGTCAGAAATATGACAGTTTATTGCGATACTTTTAATTTTAGCGCCCTCTATTGGGATAAAAAATCTGTAGCGTATTATAAAGTGTGACACTTCATTTGAAAGCTAATTTAATTACCGATAAATGCACCACATAACATTAATATAAACATTTCCATATTGCACTTGCAACAAAATAAATTTAGCAATAATGTTTAAAATAATGCTTGACTAATTGTCAAACTATTGCAAGTGCAATATGGAGGATATTATTATTAATGTTATGTGGTACATTGAATTAGTAATTGAATTTGCTTTCAAATAAGGTTTTACACTTTAAAATACGTAGTTTTTTACCCCGATAGAGGGCGGTACAATTAAAAGTATCACAATGAACAGTCATATTTCTAAATTCCCCATAAAATTACCTTTTTAATGATGTACTACACATTGTAGTACCACACTCTATAATACGTAGTAGTTTTTTATCCCGCTAGAGGGCGATAAAATTTAAGTAACGCAATGTACAGAAATATTTCTGAATCCCAATAAATTACCTTTTCAATGATGTGCCATGAGGTGTGGAGAAGTGCAAGGGAGGGGGTTGACACATGACAGATGTCTGTATTGTAAAAATGTTTTTAATTTGGAATAAAAATCGACCTGTTTTAGCATTTTCTTAAAATCCAATGATTAATGCTAAAAAACAGGATGAAACTGTTTTAAGTGACCCACTCTGTATATCAAAATGGCTAGATATATAGAATTAGTTCATAGAACAAAATCTGCTTAAAAATGCATATTTTAAAAGATGCGCTACACAATAAAGATTCTCCCATTGAAAAAAAAAATAATTGAGCGCAGCGCCATCTACATATTGACCTATTTAAAATCAATGTATATCTAAAACTGAAGCTCTCTTAGTGCTTTGTGAACTGGCTTTCACAGAATTAAAATATCTTTATTACTTACCAAAATATCCGGCCTGGGAGTTTTTATTGGTACACCCTGTATATTACTTTTAACGTTTCAGATTAAAACTAGATTTAAATGCAGATTATCATTAATTATTTATTAATGAATATTTTTAATGTGTAAATGGAGGTTATCGTTAGAACTAAATAAATCTTAGGATTATTTTCTTACTTTTCTATTTCAACGTAGTTAAATGGTTCCTATATCCTAAGAGACATTTTACAAAGAGAAAAATACGTGTGGCACTCGGGGACTGCCGTGGTAAAGCTATTGCATAGCATTTTTTATCAACTTATGCAATTATAATTATTTATTTATTTTATTTATGCAGTATTTTTTTTTTCTTTGATATTAATTCAAGTTTTTTCTTTGATATTAATTCAAGTTACACTTTTTGAGCGTGGTGACCGATAAGAAAACAATTTTTTTTTCTTTTAGTGGATAAATGAGAAGTTAAAATTGTTTAAAATATTTTTATTATCTTAAAATACATGTAAGTTATTCAGGAATTTTTATCATTGAAACTATAGATTTATGGTAACTGAAATAAGAAACGTAAGTTTGAGACTTGATATCCTCTAAATATCTGGTCCCATATTTTGTTCTGGATTCTTGTGGATCATTATTCATTTTCAAATTCAATTTTTCCGAAAGTGTGTCTAAAAGAGATAGAATCAGTTATGAGCAGTTAGCAGCTAGTCTACACGTATACGTCAGCCGCACGCACACAAACACCGTGCCGAAGTCTACAGAACTGAAACGACGTTAGACGATGCACGGCTTTAACGCCGCACCGCTGGCGCTGTGCCGGTCGGAGTAGGGGGTGTTAGGTTTATTTTGAGGATGAGGAGGATGAGGAGGATGAGGAGGATGAGGAGGATGAGGAGGATGAGGAGGATGAGGAGGATGAGGAGGATGAGGAGGATGAGGAGGATGAGGAGGATGAGGAGGATGAGGAGGATGAGGAGAGGATGAGGAGGATGAGGAGGATGAGGAGGATGAGGAGGATGAGGAGGATGAGGAGGATGAGGAGGATGAGGAGGATGAGGAGGATGAGGAGGATGAGGAGGATGAGGAGGATGAGGAGGATGAGGAGGATGAGGAGGATGAGGAGGATGAGGAGGATGAGGAGGATGAGGAGGATGAGGAGGATGAGGAGGATGAGGAGGATGAGGAGGATGAGGAGGATGAGGAGGATGAGGAGGATGAGGAGGATGAGGAGGATGAGGAGGATGAGGAGGATGAGGAGGATGAGGAGGATGAGGAGGATGAGGAGGATGAGGAGGATGAGGAGGATGAGGGAGGATGAGGAGGATGAGGAGGAATGAGGAGGATGAGGAGGATGAGGAGGATGAGGAGGATGAGGAGGATGAGGAGGATGAGGAGGATGAGGAGGATGAGGAGGATGAGGAGGATGAGGAGGATGAGGAGGATGAGGAGGATGAGGAGGATGAGGAGGATGAGGGAGGATGAGGAGGATGAGGAGGATGAGGAGGATGAGGAGGATGAGGAGGATGAGGAGGATGAGGAGGATGAGGAGGATGAGGAGGATGAGGAGGATGAGGAGGATGAGGAGGATGAGGAGGATGAGGAGGATGAGGAGGATGAGGAGGATGAGGAGGATGAGGAGGATGAGGAGGATGAGGAGGATGAGGAGGATGAGGAGGATGAGGAGGATGAGGAGGATGAGGAGGATGAGGAGGATGAGGAGGATGAGGAGGATGAGGAGGATGAGGAGGATGAGGAGGATGAGGAGGATGAGGAGGATGAGGAGAATGAGGAGGATGAGGAGGATGAGGAGGATGAGGAGGATGAGGAGGATGAGGAGGATGAGGAGGATGAGGAGGATGAGGAGGATGAGGAGGATGAGGAGGATGAGGAGGATGAGGAGGATGAGGAGGATGAGGAGGATGAGGAGGATGAGGAGGATGAGGAGGAAGGATGAGGAGGATGAGGAGGATGAGGAGGATGAGGAGGATGAGGAGGATGAGGAGGATGAGGAGGATGAGGAGGATGAGGAGGATGAGGAGGATGAGGAGGATGAGGAGGATGAGGAGGATGAGGAGGATGAGGAGGATGAGGAGGATGAGGAGGATGAGGAGGATGAGGAGGATGAGGAGGATGAGGAGGATGAGGAGGATGAGGAGGATGAGGAGGATGAGGAGGATGAGGAGGATGAGGAGGATGAGGAGGATGAGGAGGATGAGGAGGATGAGGAGGATGAGGAGGATGAGGAGGATGAGGAGGATGAGGAGGATGAGGAGGATGAGGAGGATGAGGAGGATGAGGAGGATGAGGAGGATGAGGAGGATGAGGAGGATGAGGAGGATGAGGAGGATGAGGAGGATGAGGAGGATGAGGAGGATGAGGAGGATGAGGAGGATGAGGAGGATGAGGAGGATGAGGAGGATGAGGAGGATGAGGAGGATGAGGAGGATGAGGAGGATGAGGAGGATGAGGAGGATGAGGAGGATGAGGAGGATGAGGAGGATGAGGAGGATGAGGTGGAGGATGAGGAGGTGAGGAGGAGGATGAGGAGGATGAGGAGGAGGATGAGGTGGAGGATGAGGTGGAGGAGGATGAGGAGGTGGATGAGGAGGGATGAGGAGGATGAGGAGGAGGATGAGGAGGATGAGGAGGAGGATGAGGAGGATGAGGAGGATGAGGAGGATGAGGAGGATGAGGAGGATGAGGAGGATGAGGAGGATGAGGAGGATGAGGAGGATGAGGAGGATGAGGAGGGATGAGGAGGATGAGGAGGATGAGGAGGATGAGGAGGATGAGGAGGATGAGGAGGATGAGGAGGATGAGGAGGATGAGGAGGATGAGGAGGATGAGGAGGATGAGGAGGTTGAGGAGGATGAGGAGGATGAGGAGGATGAGGAGGATGAGGAGGATGAGGAGGATGAGGAGGATGAGGAGGATGAGGAGGATGAGGAGGATGAGGTGGATGAGGTGGATGAGGAGGATGAGGTGGTTGAGGAGGATGAGGAGGATGGTGGAGGATGAGGAGGATGTGGAGGATGAGGTGTGGTGAGGTGGAGGATGAGGAGGGATGTGGAGGATGAGGAGGATGATGGAGGTGGATGGATGAGGATGGAGGTGGTTGAGGTGGATGGTGGAGGATGAGGTGGAGGATGAGGAGGATGAGGAGGATGAGGAGGATGAGGAGGAGGATGAGGAGGATGAGGAGGATGAGGAGGATGAGGAGGATGAGGGAGGAGGTTGAGGAGGATGAGGAGGATGAGGAGGATGAGGAGGATGAGGAGGATGAGGAGGATGAGGAGGATAGGAGGATGAGGTAGGATGAGGAGGATGAGGAGATGAGGAGGATGAGGAGGATGAGGAGGATGTGGAGGATGAGGAGGATGAGGAGGATGAGGAGGATGAGGAGGTTGAGGAGGATGAGGAGGATGAGGAGGAGGATGAGGAGGAGGATGAGGAGGAGGATGAGGAGGAGGTGAGGAGGAGGATGAGGAGGATGAGGAGGATGAGGAGGATGAGGAGAGGATGAGGAGGATGAGGAGGATGAGGAGGATGAGGAGGATGAGGAGGATGAGGAGGATGAGGAGGTTGAGGAGGATGAGGAGGATGAGGAGGATGGGGGATGAGGAGGATGAGGAGGATGAGGAGGATGAGGAGGATGAGGAGGATGAGGAGGATGAGGAGGATGAGGAGGATGAGGAGGTGAGGAGGTGAGGAGGATGAGGAGGATGAGGAGGATGAGGAGGGATGAGGATGAGGGGATGAGGAGGATGAGGAGGATGAGGTGGATGAGGTGGTTGAGGAGGATGAGGTGGATGAGGAGGATGAGGAGGATGAGGAGGATGAGGAGGATGAGGAGGATGAGGAGGATGGGAGGATGAGGAGGATGAGGAGGATGAGGAGGATGAGGGGTTGAGGAGGATGAGGAGGATGAGGAGGAGGGTTGAGGAGGAGGATGAGGAGGAGGATGAGGAGGATGAGGAGGAGGATGAGGAGGATGAGGAGGAGGATGAGGTGGATGAGGAGGATGAGGAGGATGAGGTGGATGAGGAGGATGAGGAGGAGGATGAGGAGGATGGGAGGATGAGGAGGATGAGGAGGATGAGGAGGATGAGGAGGATGAGGAGGATGAGGAGGTGAGGAGGATGAGGAGGAGGATGAGGAGGAGGATGAGGAGGAGGATGAGGAGGATGAGGAGGAGGATGAGGAGGATGAGGAGGATGAGGAGGAGGATGAGGTGGATGAGGAGGATGAGGGAGGATGAGGTGGATGAGGAGGATGAGGAGGAGGATGAGGAGGATGAGGATGGAGGATGAGGAGGATGAGGAGGTTGAGGAGGATGAGAGGATGAGGAGGATGAGGAGGATGAGGAGGATGAGGAGGATGAGGAGGATGAGGAGGATGAGGAGGATGAGGAGGATGAGGAGGATGAGGAGGATGAGGGATGGGAGGATGAGGAGAATGAGGAGGATGAGGAGGATGAGGAGGATGAGGAGGAGGATGAGGAGGAGGATGAGGAGGAGGAGGAGGATGAGGAGGAGGATGAGGAGGAGGATGAGGAGGAGGATGAGGAGGATGAGGAGGAGGATGAGGAGGATGAGGAGGATGAGGAGGATGAGGAGGATGAGGAGGATGAGGAGGATAAGGAGGATGAGGAGGATGAGGAGGATGAGGAGGATGAGGAGGATGAGGAGGATGAGGAGGATGAGGAGGATGAGGAGGATGAGGAGGATGAGGAGGATGAGGAGGATGAGGAGGATGAGGAGGATGAGGAGGATGAGGAGGATGAGGAGGATGAGGAGGATGAGGAGGTGAGGAGGATGAGGTGGATGAGGAGGATGAGGAGGATGAGGAGGATGAGGAGGATGAGGAGGATGAGGAGGATGAGGAGGATAGGAGGATGAGGAGGATGAGGAGGATGAGGAGGATGAGGAGGATGAGGAGGATGAGGGAGGATGAGGAGGTGAGGAGGATAGGAGATGAGGAGGGATGAGGAGGATGAGGAGGATGAGGAGGATGAGGAGGATGAGGAGGATGAGGAGATGAGAGAGGATGAGGAGGATGAGGAGATGAGGAGGATGAGGAGGATGAGGAGGATGAGGAGGATGAGGAGGATGAGGAGGATGAGGAGGATGAGGAGGATGAGGAGGATGAGGAGGATGAGGAGGATGAGGAGGATGAGGAGGATGAGGAGGATGAGGAGGATGAGGAGGGATGAGGAGGATGAGGAGGATGAGGAGGATGAGGAGGATGAGGAGGATGAGGAGGATGAGGAGGATGAGGAGGATGAGGAGGATGAGGAGGATGAGGAGGATGAGGAGGATGAGGAGGATGAGGAGGATGAGGAGGATGAGGAGGATGAGGAGGATGAGGTGGATGAGGAGGATGAGGAGGATGAGGAGGATGAGGAGGATGAGGAGGATGAGGAGGATGAGGAGGATGAGGAGGATGAGGAGGATGAGGAGGATGAAGATGAGGAGGTGAGGAGGATGAGGAGGATGAGGAGGATGAGGAGGATGAGGAGGATGAGGAGGATATTAATAAAAAGTTTGATATATAGATGTCACCTTCAACTCAAAAAGTTATTTGAAATATGTACCACCAATTAAATTTGGAAAATAATGGATCTTATTATGGTGTCATAGAAGGAATAAACGTTATGACAAAAATTTTAAAACCTGCGATTAGAAAAGGTATTACAAGCCAGGAATGTCTTTCAAGAAAGATCTAGATCACTGCAGGGTGGAGAATATTAGAAAATGGTTTATAATTTTCAAATGAATAAAAATGAAATAAATTTGGTTCGCGGTTTTCCCTAACAAATCTGAAAAAACACTAGAAAAGTGCTCCATTCTTTGGGTTTTTGATATTGTACCTAAAATAGAAGACAGCATATTACGGAATCTCAAAGAATTATGATTTTACGTAATAAATACCTCACTAAAATAGATTAAGCTCGTTGGCAGGATATATTCATAGTGTATCTTGATGAGAGTTGGTACGACACTCATATTGTGGAAAAAGGATGGAGTGATCAAACTTATAATAATACATGCCATCGAGTATTTTCGGCTCTGTCTTGCATTATAAACTTGAATGACATGTCAAGTGAAGATGAGATTTAATTTTTCGTTTTGGCTATATTTTTACATTATTATAAACGTAACCACGTATCTGTTGGTTCACGTTATTGTTCCTGTTTTCCTTCTCTAGGAATGTAACATTGACGTGGTGAGAAGGCTTGCATGGTTTAATCACTTTAGAAATTAAAGCCAGACTAATAAATTCCACAGTAATTTAAATTTTGTATAATAAGGGGATACAAATGACAGTAGTTCAAGTATTTTTCGTAAAATCTTGCATTTATTTTTAATATTCAATGTAATATTTAAATACTTCAATTAGACAATTAGAATAAATAATATAGTTTCATGGTGATTTTGATTACAAGTCGTAAATATTTATTTTGAATTAATTTCGTAAGTGTTGCCTTTTAAAACTAAATTTAGTGATATTTATTAAATAAACGAAGAAGGAAATTATGCGAATAATGTGATATTATTTAGATACCTACCTGATGCCTGATTTTAAACCAGTGGAGATCCTTTATGACTTTGAAAATGACTGTCATAATAGAAGTTTTCAACCTATTACCTGAAGTAAAAAAAAAAATATTCACTTCAACCAATCCCTCTAGAGAAAAATATAAGAGCTTGGGTTCTTTCAGACACGACGGTTTTGTTCGTACGGAGAAAATTCGTACGAATTTTTTTCCGTGTCTTTGTAGAATTCACACTCGACTGTTTTCTTTTCCGTGAACCGTCTTTAGTTATTGTATTTTATGTCAGTTGGTTATCGACATGAATCGAAAGTGCACCATTGCCATGCGGTTTTTGTACCGTCATATACAAAAGTATCGGAAACTATATCACCCAATTAATCAGAAAAGAGAAAAAGTGGACTCATTCATTTGCTTAATGGAAGATTTACGACTAAAAAAACAATATTCAGAGGAAATAATACTAAAATGAGAAACTGCATTGAACCTATGGAAATAATAGTTGTGACACTGAAGTAAAAGAGTTCTATGTTTTGTTTCGTTACTAGTTTATTAGCTGCAAAATCAAAAAATTAAAATAAATTCAATATGTCAAACTACTAGTTTATAATATTGTCATTCACGTAAACCAAAATACAAATTATTTATGACAAATAAAAACCCAACGGCACGCAATAACGGACGGCAGACGGCTAAAAATTGTCATATAAGAAAGCCTGCATAAAGTTACATAGGCCACTGATAGACGGTGATGGTACGGTACCGTACAATTCAGTCGTTGACACGGCTGTTTTCAAATCGACCGTACGAAAAAAAATCCGTCTCCGTCCAGTATGAAAGCTGCAGTTAATTTTATTAGTTTACTATCAACGACGCACGGAAAAATCCGTACGAATTTTTTCCGTACGGACAAAATCGTTGTGTCTGAAAGAGCCCCTTGGGCGTTTGCAGTAGACAGAGAAAGAGAAGACGTAAGGAATTATTTATCTGTTTACCAAATTGAGAAGGCTAGGGAAAATTTTCCAAAGATGGAAAAGATCATAAGGTTTAATGATTACTTTGTTAAAGAGTGGTTAAACTCATATTGGGTGTGTTTCTACAGCCGCCATTCAAACCCCAAAGTTCATCCAAATATCTTTGATTATTACTTTTCAACATAGACTCCATTTATTAGTAGTTATTAAACAACATACGTTAATTAATTTTCATAAGGCCAAAAGGAGCCAAAAAATATTGTGATTTCCGTATAGGAGGATCGAGAAGAGTATCAGCCAGAAACGCTACGCCGATTTTTTATATTGTGAAATATTAATAAAGTAGGTACCTGTAATTAATTATTCAACCAATTACGACAAGGCAGTATGTCGCACAAAACTTTGTAACTATCATTTGACCTTTGATGTCATGTTACCGTGCAGTATCGTTGGCGTCAGTAAGTTATTCGAAACGGTTTTACAGTTGTGACGGCCATGGCAGTGGGCTTTTGGAAAATGAATGGGATGGTCAGATTGGTTTTAAAAAGATTTATTGAGAAAAATGTTAGCGGATATAAGAATAATTTTAAATTATGTATTATGAATATGGAAAGATGTTAGAAGGAAAATATATTTTTTTTAATATTTGAAATAATTACCCAATTACACAATTGTATAAGTTAGTCAAAATTAGAAAATATCTTGTATGTAACACGTTACGAAATGCCGTTTTGTGTAACTTGTTCATGTTGCGGGATCTCGCTCTGCTCGTCCCGCAAATATTCACTGATTACATAAAATAAGGTATGTCGTAACTGTTTGCAAAAATACATATTAAATTAATTTAAATGATTTCCAATAATGCTTAACATTTTTTAGAAATCGATTTAAAGAATGTAAATGTTAATTAAATAATTATTATATTGTGTGTTATAGGTAGTTGGCACTTAGTTCGTATTTATTTTAAGAGAAAAAATTACCATTTTTTTTTAATATTTTCACCACCACCTACACAAAGAGGATTTAAAAACACTACTGAAACTTTTACCAAAAGACCAATTATTATATATTCAGTTATACTTGCTTTCCAGTGCTTTATCTCCAGTAGATCTAATTTTGTTTTCTAGTATATAAAAGCGGCTAGAAAACGTGAAAATGTTACACCGAGATATTTAGAAGAGAGGTGAGAAAAACCTGTTCTGACACAAGGTGGATCATTAGCACAGTGATCATTAATTTTAAAAATGACACTCAAATAACAGTGGCACTTAAAACCATTACCCTACTAGATGGACAAAATAGTTTATTAATTTTATTTTTTTTTTACTTTGCCAATAATAGTTCTACAACCAACTTACAAATTTGTGACCTATTTTCGTTATGTTCATTCCAGGATAAGTGCTCACCTACAAGAAATATTAAACCCTCCACCAATTTCGGTGGACCATTTTTTTTTCTCCAACACTTATTCTCTTATGGCTGGTTTTCGGTTTATTTTAAAGTTTTTGTTATGTTTTTCACAAAATTTGCTTCCTCCACCATTTTCGCTGGCCCATTTTTTCTCTCCAACATTTTAAAGTGGTGCTTGAGTGGGTATGCACGTAAGTTATATTCAAAAAGTGGACGTTTGTACCAAAGCAAGTTAAAAATTATACCTTCTTTTTGAAGTAATATCCATTAAAAATAGTAGGCCGTTTTTCGTGTCCAAGAAAAATAATGAATTTAAAAAAATATGAATAGTTTAAACATAAAAAATTAGTCAAGTTTTTGAGAGGCACTTTTAATTCCTATAGGACCCTAAGCGCCCCACTCTGAACTTGAATTTGTTGGATCCGTATCATAGTATATATAATTTAATAATACATTCAGCCATAAGAAAATAAGTCACAAACCTGCACGTTGTCTCTAGAACTATAAAAGCTTTAATGCCAAATACTTATTATGAAAACATACTGATTTAAATTATTTAATAATTACTTTTAATATTTAACATTAAAATTATGGACTATGAAAGTAAACATTTATAAGTCTATTTTAAAATTTAACATTTACTAAAATTTTGCCGTTTTTATATCACTGTAGGACGAAGAAATAATTACTAAAATTAAAAATTTATATGTCTTCTATGTCCCGAGTTATAAGTGGTTAAACCCACAAACAAGGAATGCAATTTAAATAATTAAGGTAATTACACTTAATTGTCCTAAAATTGCGATTTTGCATTTTTCATCATTATTTATAATCAGCATATATTTTAATATAAATTCAGGTACCACAAAATGTAAAAGTTATTTAGTAATTATAATTATTGTATATTTTCATTTTAATAAAAGTGCTTTATAAAAAATTAAAAAGTAATGGGACTTCTAAGCACCATAACAAACTACACAGAACTGCATGGATCAAAGCAATCAAGAACAGTAAGAACAATTTGTTCCAACAATAAGCCCTTACAACGTTCCTAGCAGGACTCCGAATAAATCAAAAAGAAGACAAGATAAGGTACCTCTAAATGGATTATGCCTTTTTACTATCCTATTTGTATAGAGATAAGTAAATTTAGGAATCATAATTTTTTGCGTATAATGCGTATGCGTATGCGTATGCGTATGCGTATGCGTATGCGTATGCGTATGCGTATGCGTATGCGTATGCGTATGCGTATGGCGTATGCGTATATGCGTATGCGTATGCGTATGCGTATGCGTAATGCGTATGCGTATGCGTATGCGTATGCGTATGCGTATGCGTATGCGTATGCGTATGCGTATGCGTATGCGTATGCGTATGCGTATGCGTATGCGTATGCGTATGCGTATGCGTATGCGTATGCGTATGCGTATGCGTATGCGTATGCGTATGCGTATGCGTATGCGTATGCGTATGCGTATGCGTATGCGTCTATGCGTATGCGTATGCGTATGCGTGATGCGTATGCGTATGCGTATGCGTATGCGTATGCGTATGCGTATGCGTATGCGTATGCGTATGCGTATGCGTATGCGTATGCGTATGCGTATGCGTATGCGTATGCGTATGCGTAATGCGTATGCGTATGCGTATGCGTATGCGTATGCGTATGCGTATGCGTATGCGTATGCGTATGCGTATGCGTATGCGTATGCGTATGCGTATGCGTATGCGTATGCGTATGCGTATGCGTATGCGTATGCGTATGCGTATGCGTATGCGTATGCGTATGCGTATGCGTTATGCGTATGCGTATGCGTATGCGTATGCGTATGCGTATGCGTATGCGTATGCGTATGCGTATGCGTTATGCGTATGCGTATGCGTATGCGTATGCGTATGCGTATGCGTATGCGTATGCGTATGCGTATGCGTATGCGTATGCGTATGACGTATGCGTATGCGTATGCGTTATGCGTATGCGTATGCGTATGCGTATGCGTATGCGTATGCGTATGCGTATGCGTATGCGTATGCGTATGCGTATGCGTATGCGTATGCGTATGCGTTATGCGTATGCGTATGCGTATGCGTATGCGTATGCGTATGCGTATGCGTATGCGTATGCGTATGCGTATGCGTATGCGTATGCGTATGCGTATGCGTATGCGTATGCGTATGCGTATGCGTATGCGTATGCGTATGCGTATGCGTATGCGTATGCGTATGCGTATGCGTATGCGTATGCGTATGCGTATGCGTATGCGTATGCGTATGCGTATGCGTATGCGTATGCGTATGCGTATGCGTATGCGTATGCGTATGCGTATGCGTATGCGTATGCGTATGCGTATGCGTATGCGTATGCGTATGCGTATGCGTATGCGTATGCGTACGCAAACTGATTTATTATTATTAGAATTTGCTTTACCATACTTTACTAACCTTAATTTGGAATTTCAGCCTTGAAAACCAAAAAAGTATGTTTTATATTTAAAAATGAGAGAAACATTTATTAGTATTGTTGAAAATTACCTTGATCTACTATATTTAAAACAGTTAGAACCTCAAAATATTCCCTTTATAAATCCCCCAAAGTTTTTACCGCTAACGATAATAGCAGAATTTGAAATTCACAGATATTGAATAAGAAAAATTCAGTAAAAGGTGTCTTTCTTTTTATATAGAAAGTGCTTTACCAATTTATTAAAGTATTCCATTTGACTCTAAATGTGTACAGGCATTGAGGGTACTAGATTTTATGAAACATTATTTATAGATAATGTCAATTAATTAAAATGAAGGCGATTATTGCGATATACATACATTGATTTCAGTTTAGATCTGGTGTTTTTTGGAAAAAAATTCGGAAAGGAGATAAAACGGAAGCATTTTCACAATAAATTTATTTAAAAATGACTGTTTTGCCGCATGTGTTGAACGAGTGTTCAGTCAAATTAATCTGAATAAAACTAAAAGTAGAAATCATCTTAACATAGGACACATTAAGTGGTATATTGCAGATATTGGTTTCCGAAGGAAATTGTTTTGATTTTAATGTAAATCAAAATTTATAAAGTTATCACAGAGGTGATAAAGGTAACTGCACCAGTAATTGACACTATTAGACACTGATTTGTAATAAATAATTATTTTTACTAATAATAAAAAAAATTAGGGGAAGGTGGAGGAATATCGACCGCAGGTTAATATCGATCACATTCAAATTTCGTTTAATTCGCACCGTAGAGTAAAACTTATGCGCACACGTATCACGCGACAGCCACAGGTTCCAGATTGGTCATACAGTTGTGCTCATAGAAAAATAAAAAGAGAAAGTTTGAATAAATGGCGGGACTTGTTTCCTTGTTGGTAGTTGAACCGTAAGCGCTTATCGCGCTGCTATCACTAAATTCAAACCCGTTTTACACCCATAAAAAAATATGTTTTTAAAAATAATGACAAAGAAATCAATAATTTTACTGATTTACCTCTTTAAATTTCACTATAATACAATGTGTGATCAAATACAGGGATAATCTTTAATAAATGTAAAGTTAAAGCTAAATTTAAATATTATGAGATAGTGTAAATCTGGCTCTGAAAATAAATTAGGTTATGTTGTCATAAATATGTCAGCCTGATATAATTTTCCAGTAAGTGATCTGTGTTATTTTCATTTTCAAATGCAGGTGATATTTTTTTCAAATGTAGGTGAGTAAATTTATTAATTTAGTGTAAGTTAGATTTAACTAATTTAACTATAGAGAGGTTCTTAAGAATGTAATTAACTTCTGATTCATTTAAATATTAATTGCAGAAGTAAATATTTTTCTCACAAAACTAACCAGAAATTTTATATTTTTCCTGCTATTATTACCATCAGAGATAAATGGATCCACATTTTAAACATTTGTGGTCAAAAAAATAAAAGGTGTTGTGAGCGAAATGTGTTAAGCCAATTTACAAACAGATATTGATGAACCCGAGATAGAACCTCATCATAGTTTTACTCATAAAGACCTTGATGAAAAAAGGCGAATGATTTGTGCTCAAAAAGTTATTGTTCAATTTTTGGGTGATATTCATTATTATATTTATCAAATAATACCCAAATATGTACAAAAACTAATATATGATATTTAGGGTCAACTTGTTAATTTTTGCATAGTTCACCTATTAATATCATAAATCAGATGTTTTCTATTTTTATTGAAATTTTTATACCTTTTATTGCAAGAAAAATGTAATAATTTAAAAAAGTTATGACTCGTGTTAATTTTTAATTTTAAGATACACACTGCACCTTTATTTTTGTTTTGTTTTAGATTTTCCTGGGTATGGAGATTTTTGGAATGTGCATAAATGTCTTTCTTAATTAGGGTGAGTTTCAAAGCCCACCTGTATTGAAGCTGGAGGCTTATTGTACCTGAAATAGGCATTACAACTATTATTCTAGATTGAAATAGATGAGAAGAAGCCTTAAAGGGACAATAAATATAAGAATATTAGAATGATTTTTCCTTGGATTAATAAGGGATATTTAAAACATTAAAACAATTGTGTTTATAAATTAACTACTTTGACTTTTTATAAAAACTATATCCGGTTTTTTTTAATAACAAAAACATTGTCATGTGATATGCTGGTTATCATATTATATTTTTATTTTTTCAGTAATTTAGTGTGTGATATAGTACTTATGTTCAGAATATGCAGTTAGAAGATAATGAGACACATGTAATTACATGGTAATTCTAAATAAATTATACTTGTTAAAAATGTGTTTTATTTTTCACCTAATTTTTTTTTTTTTCAGTTAAAACAAGTGATATTTTCCATTTTTCAACATTTACCTACAACAAAAATTCACTAAACTTATTGTTTGTTTAGTAGTTGTAAGTAAAAGTTGTCGAATAGGAAAATGTTACTTCAAATATCTAAATTATCAAGCCCGCCAATTTTTAAATCTTTTAACTTAGAGTGTTCTACTTTATCGACTGAAACTGACAGGTGTAGTTCAACCGTAAGCGCTTAGTGCGCTACTGTCGAGGTCAAGCAAACTTGTTACCAACTATTTACATGAAATCCGACCCCCGTGGTTGTGCTTTATACCTCATAGAGATTAAGCGTGGTACAAATCTGTGTTTTGTGCAAGTATTTTATAAGATTCTACAACCGCATTTTAAGGTAAGCGACTCTTCCGTTAGTCGAAGCCAGAATTTTATTAAGAAATGAATCGAGAGTATTTAAAGTGTGTAAATTGAGTGTTATTAATAAAACTCTGTAAAAATTAGTTTAAGCGCTTTTAGCCTATTAGGCCATCATCAGAGACTTCGTCAAAAACTATAGAAGAAGCCTAAAAATTGAACTAAATTAAAAAGGACAGCAACAAACCGGTCACCAGTCTCCACCATAGCTTGCAGCTTGGATAATAGAAAATAAAAGATATTTTTGAGAACGAGAATCGTGTACTTACTACTATTTTTTGTGCCCCAACTTGCCTCCGCCTCACGGTAGCAACTTGAAAAATCTGGCTGTCTTCATGTTAAAGACCAGCAGTTTCTCTGCCTTTGAATGGTTGGGATTGTTCAGTTTTACTTATTGGGATGAACCCCACGTCATTTCTTAAAATTTAACCACATATTCGGTGTGGGTTCTTTTATTTTCTATTATCCAAGCTGCAAGCTATGGTGGAGACTGGGGACCGGTTTGTTGCTGTCCTTTTTAATTTAGTTCATTTTCATGCTTCTTCTTTAGTTTTTGACGAAGTCTCTGATGATGGCCTAATAGGCTAAAAGCGCTTCGACTAATTTTTACAGAGTTTTATTAATAAAACTCAATTTACACACTTTAAATACTCTCGAAGCATTTCTTATTACCCAGTGTGTACACACCACCTCAACCTCTTCCAGAATTTTATTGTTTTCAATGCATGCAAGCATATTTCTAAAATAAAATTTATCATAAAATACTTAAATTTGAAGTTATGGGTTTTCTGAAAAAGTTCGTTTCAACAATGGTTACATTTTCGGATAAAATCGACCAATCGGTCGATTTAGCCCTAAGGTGATCGATATTACCCCAACACGATAGACCACACTGGCTTTTATTTATTTAAGATGCCACGGAAATATAAGAGAAAAACAACATGCTCTTCATGGACCGATGTGGCGATGAAAAAAGCCCTCAGCGACATAGGCGACAAAATACTTTCGATAAGAGGAGCGTCAAACATCCCTTATGGAACTTTACAAGATCGATTAAATGGTCGTTTTAAGGCCAAAAAAATTACACTAGGAAGAAAATCTGTCTTTAACGAGGAACAAGAATCCGAATTTGCATCAAGAATTTTAGAAATGTTGAAGGTTTTTGAATATGCGGAGCAAAATCAAATTCAGCATCCATTTAAAATTGAAACCAAAATGTGTGGAAAAGACTGGTTTTACTCGTTCATGCGACGTCATTTGGAGCTCAGTTTACGCAAACCAGAGCCAACAAGTTTGAGTAGAGGTATAGGTTTCAATCGTAAGGAACTGAAGATATTTTACGAGAACTTCTCTGTGGCCGTTTCAAATTTGAATCGCATCAAATTTTCGATGTTGAGACGGGGTGTTAGTACTGTCCATGTTCCTTGTAAAACTGTAGCTGTAAAAGGCCAAAAACAAGTTGGCGCACTTACCAGCGCAGCGGCGAACGAGAGCAAACATCGACATTAGTTTACGCTTTTAGTGTCTCAGGTCAATATATACGGCCTATGTTTATTTTCAGAAAAATGACCCTGTTGGGACAATATACAGATGTTCAAAATCAGGGTGGATAACGGAACAACTTTTCTGTGACTGGCTAAAAAATTTTCAGGGACATGTAAAGGCTTCTAAAGATCATCCAGTTCTTTTAGTGCTGGATAATCACACAACCCACTCAAGTCTGGCTTCCTACAATTTTTGTCGCGAAACAGGAATACACCTGCTTTCCTTGCCACCACACACTTCCCAACGTCTTCAGCCTCTCGATGTCACGTTTTTTGCTCCCTTTAAGTCCGCTTATTACCAGGAATATGAAAAATATATGAAACATAAAAAATATGAGAAAAACAATACAATAGATATTGCCGAACTTGTTAAAAATGCTTTAAACCGGGCTGCATCCATTGAGAAGGCTGTAAATGATTTTCGAACCACAGGGATCTTTCCATTCAATCTAGATTTTTTTTGCGAAGCAGGAAATCTCGGCACTCGACCATATTAACATCAACACCTTTAAAAGTAGAACTGAAAAATAAGAAAAGCAAAAAACAAAAAAAGAATGAGATTGAGAAAGTAAAACGAGCAATTAGAGGTAGCAAAAAAAAAATCTGGAAAAGTTGTCAAGAAGAAGGCTAATGGCACAACAGTATACCAAAGAAGAGTTAATGATTGTACCAGTAGCCGACGAATGTCAAGATGATCTTCCATCTCTGCCCGATAGACATCGGACACCATCACCAACACCGGTTCTTCTAGATGAACTAACAAGACCAGGGCCTAGTGAAATTCAAAATAAAAAACGTAAACTGAATTCATCGTCAACGTCAGAAGATTCTTTATCTGAATCAAAGTTAGAGGAAGTTTCAGACACTAATTTGAGCGACGATAGGTGATAAATCCGTGAAGCTAAAAAATAAGAATGTGTCCAGTATATCTTGAACACTCAGTATAGAATTCAGAAAATTCAAAATTCGTGCACAAAATTAATATATAATCGTCGTAAATATTGTTACAAAGCACCCTGCAGTAGCCTGCGGCTATCATACGAAACGTACAGATAGAAGAAGAAAAGGACGTTACTCATCGCTCTACAGTATGCTGCGGTCGTCATAAGTAAAAGTACAAGTAAAAGAAGACAGAATATTCCAGAAACGTCCAGAAATGTCATTACCCGTCAAGAACATTTTAGATGACATTTCGAGAATGTTCGAGAAGGTCAACAAGCTATATGAGTCGACGACCTGACGTCAGAGTTTTAGTTTTATGATAGACGTTATACGTGAATGTTATCAGTTGTAAAGTTATTATCAAAGTTGAATTATAGTTATTGTAAAGTTCAGTTGAAATAAATTGTGATACCAAAAACCTGCGTAACAATATGATCATGTTACTCTTAAAATACGAGAATTAAATTGGCTTAATATGAAGGAACGCAGGACACTCCATTTAGGTAACTATTTTTTATAAATTAATAAAATGCATTGACAGCTTCTTCCCCACTAATTAAAAAGTTTATACCTCGTAAAACAATTCATGATCGAAACCTCCGCGACGTCACAACTTACCCCGTCATCGAACAGCCCTATTTAAAAGAAGTTTTGTATATAATTCTATTAAATTGTACAACTCTCTTCCTTTAGAATTAAAAAAATTAAACATAAATTTATCCAAAAAATACTTTAAAAAATATTACGTTCAAAATTTTGTTTGAGCTTAGATTTAATTGACCTTTTTAGTTTTTAGTTTTTTACTTTTTATTTCATTTTTAAATACTATTTTTTAGCTTTATATGGAAAAAAATAAAAAAAAAAACAAAAATTAATTATTATTAATTAATTTTCTTTTGTTTCTGTTTTGTTTCTTTTTGTTTGTTTTTGTTTTTATACATTGGTGTTTTAGTGGTTAAGTAGGAGTAGCTATTACAGCTAGACTTCGCCACTGATTGCATCAGTATTCTTTTTTTTTTCCTTGTAAAAAAAAAACTTTGTAAACATATATACATTCTTTTCCTCTAATAAAGACGATTTAATATTATTATTATTATTAATTATGCCCTTTACCGGCACTACCAGACAGTGGTTACATAAAATCTAGAAGCAGGAGATCTCGGCACTCGATCATATTAACATCAACACCTTTAAAAGTAGAACTGAAAAATAAGAAAAGCAAAAAACAAAAAAAGAATGAGGTTGAGAAAGTGAAACGAGCAATTAGAGGTAGCCAAGAAAAATCTGGAAAAGTTGTCAAGCAGAAGGCTAATGACACAACAGTATACCAAAGAGCACAAGGTGAATTATGTGCAGTATGTTTGGAGTTTGGATCGACTGAATTATGGTGGAGATGTCGTCTATATGAACTATTGGCTCATGCAGACTGCACTGAAGCAAATAATGCTGCTACATCATGTGCTTAAATTGTAAATCCATCTAATTTCTCTTTTTGATTTAACTATAAGACATCTCTTACCTAAATAAATATTTGCTATGTAATTTAACCTTAGTGAATTTGATGATCGAAATTACCCATCACTGATAGATATTACCCAACTAAATTGTCGATATTACCCGACTGATCGATATTACTCGAAATTTTTATGCATATCAAAAATAATTTTTACATAATAATTTTAAAAAATTTTGAAACAGTTATTGGTTAGCTGAACAAGCGAAGTGTCCGTACTCTAAATTTCAAATTTGTAAAAGTGATGGCAAAAATTATATAACCGTTTATCCTTAAGTAGTCGATATTTCCCCACCTTACTCTAAGCATGTAATATATTTTTTTCCTTGTAGCTTATAGTTTCTCGAGTTCATTGGTGATGCATTTTTAGTTCTAATAATTTTACTTTTTATGAAATAAATATTATAGAAAAAGTGTTTTGAAGTACCAGTCATTGAAATTTAATTTTTTTCATGTACCAGTAATTGACACCAATTATTAACACAAATTAAGGAACATTTTTGTTATTATACTTCTAGTTTTGAATACACTAATTAAATAAAAATAAACAGCAAATTCATAAAACAAAAAATGAAAACAAAAATGAAAATTTATGGGTGCTTTAGGCTTTGAAAATATCAATATTTTTTGGAAATACATATTTTAATATCTGTCGCCGACATTGTGAAGTTTCATTTGGGATAACTTTTTTATGATCTTCTCTATCTTGATTACTGAAATATCACTATCAACTAGTTTGAAGGTATTCGTTGAATTTGTTGATTTGAGGGATATAACTTCAATATCGTTTCGGGAATATTTTTTGTTTTTTCTGGAAAAGTTCCAAATATTTCTGAATAAGAATCTGTGGCCCTGGTTATTAAATGTGTAATAAAAACTCAACGCAATTTTACAACTAATCGTAATGATACTGACAATTCTTCCGAAACTTCACAGTACTTTACTCAGATTTGTGGAAAATATCTTAAATCTATTTTACTATTACAATATTGTAAGAACATTTTGACTCCATCTTTCCTTTGCAATCCTATATTAGGTATACTATCTTTTGGCATATTCAAATATAAATGGGGTCAAACAGGTTTTAAAAAAATATATATTTTGGAACCTTATCAATATTTTGTCCATCTAAATATCCGGAGGCAGAACTGCAATGTTACTGCCGCTTGCTAAACACAAATCTATATGGGTTAATTACTTTTCGAACGAAAAGCAAAAATGTTGTGCTGCCAAAAAATCATTGAATTGTTTATGGTTAGCTGAAATACTGGCGAAAACATCAATCTGCTTGAAAATACGGACATTCAGATTTTACATTTAATTGACAAACATAATTTGACAATTTGTAACAACAATATTTAACAAAAATTCAGGTAGAGATAATTGGTGATGTGACTTATTTTTAATTTATTTTTTAATTATTTTTTGATGCTACCTTGTGGTGGGAATGGGTTTTAGCTAATAAAGTTTACTAAAATTGAGTTGAATGTAATTTTTTTTTACTTTGGTACCTAAATGTCAGGTAGATACTTAAAATAATCAAAAATCAAATCGAAGTATCCATAGTAGTCCAATCAAATAGAACTTTAAACAAAATTTTGGAGGGAATTCAAGAATTTTTGGTATGAGTCACTTTCGAGTATTTAAAGACGATATGTAAAAAATTTGGATTTTCAGGCCCCGGCAAGTGGCAAAAAAAAGAAAATAAAGTGTTTTTCTAAGGTTATTTAAAAAACGGTAGGGGCTAAAAAAAAGTTCTTAATAAAAATTGTAAAGCATAAAAATAATATTTGGTATTTTTTGCTCTTATCAAGACTAACAGAGTTAGGGTGGTTAGAAGTTAAGAGACGATATCTATAACTTTAAAAAATCATAGCGAGCCTAAAATTCAATGATTTTTTTAGTTTATTTTTATTATTTACTCAGAAAAATAGTCCCCACTTAAAGTTCCATTAAATAACATTTAATAAAAACAAAAACTAAAATTAAATAAAAATAATTAAAAAGAATAAAACTAAAAAAATTAAGATAATAGAAAATTAAATAAATATATAAATAAAATTAAACAAACATAAATGAAAATAAATTAAAATAAATAAAAATAAAAGTAAAAAAAAATAAATAAAAAAATACAAATAAATAAAAAATAATTAAAAATAAATATAAATAAACAAAAATAACTAAAATAATTAAAACTAAAACAAAATCAATTAAAAGTAATTAAAAAATAAATAAAATTAATAGTAAAATAAAAATAAATAAAAATAAATAAAAATAAATAAAAATAAATAAAAATAAATAAAAATAAATAAAAATAAATAAAAATAAATAAAAATAAATAAAAATAAATAAAAATAAATAAAAATAAATAAAAATAAATAAAAATAAATAAAAATAAATAAAAATAAATAAAAATAAATAAAAATAAATAAAAATAAATAAAAATAAATAAAAATAAATAAAAATAAATAAAAATAAATAAAAATAAATAAAAATAAATAAAAATTAATAAAAATAAATAAAAATAAAAAAATAAAAAAATAAATAAAAGTTTAATTTGACCTTTTTTATTTAAACATTGAAATCTTAATTTATTTTTCCCATATAACTTTTCCGCATCATTGTTTTCTCTGTACTCTATTTTAAACTAGTTTTTGTTACCAATAATTCCATATTTTCGTTGATTTAAACACTTTATTAATAATAGCATGTTTTTACCAAAATGTCACTAAATTCTTGATGCTATATTTACTTTTTAACGACTTTTTTTTATAAAATGTCCATTTACCATATTGTTTTTAATTAAAATTTATGAAATACTTTTAAAACCGTTCCTTTACCCCGGTTTAGTACTGTATACAGTTATATAGGTTTTACTAGAAACTGTTCAATTACAAAATGTCTTAGTTCATGAACTCTCAACAGAAACATCTATTATTATCTAACTTTTAATCTTAAATACTATACTTATTTCTATAATTGTTTCAATTTGATACTGGGTTCCTTTTTAAAATTTTAATAGTACAACTTATTCTTTTGGAAAGTCCTATACAATATTTTATTTGAAAAGAAAGATCACCCCTTTTGATACCATTACAATATATATTCTCCCAGATGCTTCGACTATGCCCAAAATTTTATTAGCTCACTACAGGATGGATTTAACCTTAAGTTTAAAATTTGGTATTTTTTTCTTTATTCGCTTTTGAGTTGTCTTCAAAATACGAATTATACACTTTACCTAAAATTTCTCGAATACGGTCCATTTGATTGATTGACATTAGAAGCAACTTTTGTTGGAACAATTTTCTTATAAATTTAAGTTTTTACTTTTGTCAAATTACTCAATTACGGACCATTTTAGGCAAATTATTTATAAAACAAAAATTATAGAGAATAACAAGTAACGTTTATTTGATATCTCCGGTCACGTCGTGGATGGGTGACCGCTATGACGTTCCACCATGGGCCGTATCACCATAGGCGTTTAACCATCGACGACGTGGAATGAATGACAACGAATGAGTGAGTGAATTGGTGAAATGAAAAGTAGTAGGACCCTCAAATGGTGGTACAATAAGCCGCAGGCTGGAGTGCCGCCAGGCTATAGATGGATCACCCCTGTCCTGTCCAAAGAAAGTAAAAAACTATAAAAAAAACGCTTATTTAAACAATTTTCTTGTTCTTGTATAAATAACAGATATAAGTTTGAAATTTGGTGCTTTTCTCTTTATCTGTTTATGACACTCACACGTTCCTTTTGTATACAGACAGGAAAGTAAAAACTAATTAAGGTAGATCAGTGACGGATCGTGGTAATTTAAAATGGGTGTTCACTTTTTCCAATAATTTTATCATTTGTAAGAATAATAGTAATTTTGTCTTTAGCGTTATTTTTAAATTATTGTTTAATTGTAGATAGTATATTAATGTTTTGATGTGTACTTATAGGATTGATTACCCAGAGCATATAGATATGTGGGATTTGACTAATATTTGATACTTATTGTTGTTTTCGAGACATACTTTATTACCAACAGTAAACTAGTTTACCAACAGCCTTATTTTTATTTAATACCTGCAAGGATCTAAATCACCAATACATCTATTATTTTTGAACATTATTGATAATTACAGGCAGACATACCTTTATACAAACTATTTAAATATACATACCATTTTTTAGGTAAAGTTTCTCATTAAATTCAACTGGTTGATTTATTTTTCCGAAGTGAAAAACCATTTGTCTCTTTATCTTTATCCAACGTTTAGTGTACATTTCCATAATGATGTCAAGTAGTTACCTTATCAGAATAAACAAATTTTTCCTTTCAGCGGGGTTTTGTGGAAAACACAAAAAATTTACAAATTTTTGGCTTACTTCTTACTTCATAGTATTTACAGTTTGGCACAAAATAGATTAACATTTTGAATTAGTCTTAGACACTGAAACAAAAGATGAAACAAATAATTACAGTCGTAAAACTTTATTATAGGTAAATAAAACAACATAACCTTAAAAAGTTTTATTTACCTTGCCATAAAGAAGTTTTAAGGAAACAATCGTTGAATTGACACACATACTTCCAATTTATTAAAGTCGCAGTTTTATTATAACTTAATTTTTAATAAATTCAATACACAATTAAAATTCTTATATTATGATGGATTTTTAGAATTTGACAGCTTGATTGGAGATTGAACGATTGAAGATAGAGAATGAAGTAGGTAGAGATATATGAACACTATTTTGTGATATGACAAGTGGAGGCACTTTCAGTCATATTTTAATTAATTTTAAGTTAATCATTTTATATTTAAAGATTGACGGAATGAAAATGTTTTTATATCATTTATATCAGGCTATTTTAAAAAAATGGCATTTATTATCACCAAAACTGACTAGCTCTAGTTTGACATATTTCGTAAAAAGATAATGCAAAAGTGCAGACATTTTTGTACCGTTATTGTATCTCTGTATTCTTTATCTATGATAGGAAAGGTTAGCAGGCTCCGCCCTACTTTGCGACGTCACTGCGTGCGTAGCGTAAAATAAGATGATTTTAGTGATTTTAAGTTGATCATTGTTCGTTTTATCAATATGTTAACGTGTTGACAATCTGTTTAGCTAGAGGCTTTAGGGAAAGCATCTCACTCCCGCGGGTTCACTCAGAAAATTAAGCCAAAGACATGCGATTAGCCAGAGCGCAGTGGCGTACCAAAAAATAGAGATTAACACGTATGAAAACAATAAAATTATTAAAATTTAATTTATATTTTCATGTTATTTATTTTAAAATTATGTGTTTTTATGAAATGTAACTGGGTGTTCACTGCACAAATGAACCAATGAAGAAACCATGCCTAAGCTAGATACTACCTTTAAACTACTTTTTTACAACCTTTTAACAAAAATTTTGTTAAAATAAATGACATAATATATAAGACAGAATGGTTTGGTTTGGCTTACTGACGTCATATGAATGCGGCGTACATTAAAAAACTATAAAATTTCTGATTATGGACTCACAAAAGTGGTTCGTTCACCTTCTAGTTCTGGGAATGGCTACCTTAATTTATTTTCACATTTCCAAATGCATACTGTTTTCCTTCACAAACCATTTCCTTTTCTACTTACTCTTGTGATGTATTTATGAGTACATCAAATAATAATAAACGTTGCACCTATGAAGGAAACAATTATTACAGTCAGGTGTCCAAATATACAAAATTCTTAAATATCATTATATACATAACATACTGAATTCACTGTACAGAAACCCAACACCGCTAATTTTGAGTCACTTTTAAGGTATGGGATTATGCACTGAGGAATAGAATTTAATTTGCAAGAGGTGTTTATTACACAAAAAAGGGTATCAAGAATGATCTACAAATTACCTTACATTAAATCATGTAGAGGTTTATTAAAACCAAAAACAAATTTTAAATTTAAGTATATGGTGTAATATTTGAATGTTTATTATTTTTATAGAAATAATGGGTTTCAAAATTATCTAGGCGGGGAGTGAGAAAATGGTACAAGAAACAGTGTCATACAATATAACTGTATGGAAGGGCCACACATTGTTTTTTACCATAAGATCCCATATAAACGGCATAAAATGATTATCGTAGAGAATATCTGGATACTAATTTAATGGCACCTACCACACTATGTATATTTTTAATTATTATTAGAACGTTTGAGGAAATGCAATTTTTTTTTTATTAAATTAACATTTAAGCATAGTTTTATGACTGGTATTAGCAATTTACTTCGATATACATCATTATACAAAAGCATTAAAATAAATTATTCGTTAACATTTAACTATTTGGATGTCTGCCAGTTTAATTTTACCTGATAATAATAAATTAATTATAATGTCGCAATAAGGTGAGACTACTATAAAATAATTTTAGAACAGATTCATTGAAATTTGATTTCGAAATGCCAAGCCTTGGGGCCTAGGGCCAATGGGCCATGTTCACATGTGAGATATGCTGTTTTATAAATTATATTGTAATAGTTAGTCGCTATACAAGTTATTCTAAATAGTCAGTTCGTTAAAAAAGCCAAAAGTTTTTAAATTAAGCCCAATTGAAATTTAAAATTTGAAATTATACGTCATCGGGAATAGACCAATCATCTTGTGTCGAAGTTTTTTTTTGTTATACAAAACCAAGCCAACGAACAAACCGACACACAGAATGTCGAAGTAAACGCACATCTAAGTGACATTAAAATTGACACCACCTAACACCTAACCTTAGTTTTTTGTTTTGGTTTAATTTTATTATTAATTTATCAGCTGGGTTTATAAAAGTTGAATCAAGTGTTTTACCCATTCTAAACGAAAATATGATTACCGAGATGATTACTGCATTTTTTAACAATACTCAGTTTACACAAGACAGAAAGGTAAGACTTTATTTATAATTTGTTTTAATAGGTAGTTACAGTTTATATGGAGCAATACACCTTATAGTAAAACATATTTATCTAAGTTTTTTCTTTTTAGATCTGCCAAGCAAGAATATGGAGATAATTACTTTTTCGATAAGAGAGAAGGAGAAAAATTACACCTAAACATAAAGTACGGCAAAAACCTCATGATGTGGTTGTTGTAATTAACAAAAATAAAATTTTTAGTGCACAATGCTTAGGATATGCTGCATCTCAAGGTTTGTAATATTTATTATGCTTTTTTGTTTTTATATCACATATAATAAACAGTGTATAAGGCCCTTTATTCCTATAAATATTTTTTTTCTAATTTTGACATATAAAGAGACATTTTTTGTAATCGGAGCAAGTGTTAAAATAATCTAGAAATAGATTTTGTTAGTGAACCTAGTAATAATTAGGATACCAAAGAATGCTGCAGAGCACCTATGAAATTTTGAGTTAAAACATATGCCATATTTTTAGGCTATTTTTATACCCTTTTCAAAAATTTTATGCTCCTCCTTTTGTGCAAAACTTAAAATGTTCTGATAGCTTCGAACGAAGTCAGCAAAGCACCTCTGTTTTATAAAGTTTTTTCTGTAAAAACAGCAACGCCATATATTTATGCACTTGAAATATTATCATTTTTTTTTTTTTTTTTTAAATGATATTTTTAAAAAATACATGGTGCTTGCTAACCTTCGAAAGAAGCCAGCAGAGCAATTTGATTTTTTAAAGCTTTTTTTTAAAAACCACACCCCATTTTTAGAATATTTTTAGACTCTTGAAATATTGTAAAACTTTACTAAAAAAATTGCTATTTTTAAATAATACAGGGTGTTTTGTTGGAACAAAGTCAGCAGGACACTTCAGTTTTTTAATTTGTTTTTTTTTTATATATAAAAACAACTACTTATGACACATGTTTAGGCTGTTTTAAAATCCTAAAAATGTGGTAAGTATATTTGTTTTCAGAAAAAAAACTTTAAAGTCAGCAAGGAATTGAGAATGTTTTTAAAAATGCCAAATTTTGAATATTTTATAATATTGTAAGAGCCAAAAAACGTGGTGTGGTTTAAAAAAAAACTGGGGTGCTCTGCTGGATTCGTTTGAAGCTAACAAAGAATCCCGTAATTTTTTATTTTATAATACTCAATAGCCTAAAATGAGACATAGCTGTTTAAACAAAAAATTGTACTTTTAAAAATAGCAGTTTTTTTCGAAAAGCTCTATAATATTTCAAAAATGTGAAAATGTAGTGAGATTGTTTTTTTTTAAGTTTTGAAAATCCGAGGTTCTTTACTGGATTCGTTCAGAGCTAGTAAAGCTCTGCTCGTCTTGTTACATAAAATAAGGCATTTTGTAGCTGGTTATATAGTTATTTTGTAACTGCATATATAACCTTTTATTTTTTTCAGGTGGTTGTAAACATGTGGCTTCATAGAAGAAGTGAGGAACCATCTGTAACATCTACTCAGTGTTATTGGAAAGGCTCTAATTTATCAAAATGCGTAAATATTGATGTACACTTGGCGAGATTGTTAAAGAAACCTCTTCATCCACTACAGGAAAATAAATCAGTACTTTTATATTCTTAGGATTTGTATATATATTTTTTTTATTTGTAAATAAATTGTTTTTACTTCATTTTTCTCATTTTTTATTAAAAGGTTAATAAATAAAATTTTCAGATTTTTATATTTTTGTTTGTAAACAATAATTGAAGAGTTTTTATTAAAAATCACCAATGTTAATATTAATAACTTAAGTCAATATTATTCTTGCTCCTTTTTTAAAGATACTATCAATAAAGGTATTACTTTAGCTTGACCTATGATCAATTTTTAATTTTGTGATATATTTGGTTTGACAGAAAAAAATTATAACCCTTTGACATTGGTTGTTTTTACTTAGATTTTCATAAAAAATAAACGGAACTGCAAACATGTTTTACTATCGTAATAACGAATAGCAACATTACATATTTTTTTTTCACATTTATCACTGTTGTCATTTTCGTAAAGGATTGATAACAAGGCACACTTTCTGGTTTTTTGAAAAAGGTGCAAGAATTGTGATACTTTTAAATTTATCACCAGTGATACCACATGTAGTTACCCGATTTATTGGAATATAATATAGACTTTGCTACCACATTCAACTGAACTTGGTTGTTTTTAATATTTATCACTGTGACATAGGCGTTTTTGTTAAAATGTTTCATTTTAAACTGCTGTAAATAGGTGCCTTTGATTTGTTCAAAAAGTTAAAATTTTATAAAAAATTACATTGGCTATTTAAAAACTCATTATAATCCCTGAAATGTGATAATTAGGTACATTAAATTAAAAAACAAATAAAAAAAGTTTATTAAATTAATATTTACTCTTACAAAATAGGTTCTTGTAAGTTAACAAGCAATTATGCAGATATTACTAAGTAAATGTACTTGCTTAAAATTCTCACAGGAATGTGGTTTTAACATGTTAAATTAACTAACCCTTCTTATAACTCTTTCCACATGTATTCTTAGAGATGCTATTCCTTTACTTAATTGTACATCTTCTCGAGAACTTTTTTCATTCTGTGATTCACTAGGTGTGGCTTTACTAAAGTGCATCCCATGTTTTCAAGTAGCTGAATATTCTGAAACCCCTATCTGCCATTATATGGGATCCAGGAACCAGTTTGTTTAAATACCCACATTTTTCTATTATTTCTTTATCACTAGTTCTTCCACAAAATGGTGAATAAATTCGGTATCTTCAAAACTTTCAGGAGATTCTGCATTTTCTTCCAGAAGGGTTTTTAGGTTATACACCTAAGAATTTATAGTAGCCTCATTTTCAATTTCCTGAAGGGAACAATTAGCAGAAATTGCTGCTACATCTTGATAATCCGGTGTATTTTTATTAAAAAGTTCACGAGAAACATCGCTAGTAGAAGGTTGATTTTCTTCTTTTCAAATTTCTAGGAACACTAATAAATATTTTTGAAGATGAATGTAAATCATTATCACATTCTGGAACAAAACACTTTTTCGTAGTCATATTTATAAAAATTACAAAATTAAACTCTCAAATTCCAAATAAATTCTTGATCGAGACACTATGATGACAGATGCCATACACAGTGCTGCCATTTTGCCATTTTCTGAATTATTAAGTGACTCTTAAAACAATGAAATTTTAAATATGGTAAAAGTTTAAACAGAAATAATACTTTCAAAAAATATTTGATATTATATATTTAAAAGATATTTGTTTAACGATGTTTTAGAAGTCTAAAAGTAAGAAGGAGTACCCAAACGAACGTACATCACTTCTCGTAAACCTTCTAGCCGGCAACGTTGTGGCGCTAGCTCCTATTGGTCTATTCTCGGTGACGTCATAAATTTTAAAAAATTCATAACTCTGGCAAATGAAGAGATAAAAAAAATAAAAAATGTAGCTTTATTTTCAACTCTATTATTCATAAAAAAAAAAAATCAAAATTTTTGAACATGCCCCATTGTGTTGTCTATATTCTTCACCGTTTTAATGCAAAATTATCTGGTGAATATACATACATAGTTAATACATAAATCTTCCTGCTATTTCTTTTTTACTGTTACAGTCTAGAGAAGAAAGGAGTGTAGCAATTTAATTGTAATACATCTAACCAGCGTAATACAAGTTTTCGTTTAGATTTAATTATATTTCCATAGTTTTTACTGTAATAAACCTTTTCTTTTGACAGATAAGTCAGACTTTAATATGCATAGCTGTATCGTATGTTTTAATTGATTCGGAATTTTGTATTAGGATATATTATAATTTTACAGTTATATAAATGTGGTAAGTGCATTAGAAATTATATGACACAAAGCATTATCTTTAGATCAAAAAAATATCGTACTTACATATCTGCACTCATCTTTTATTCAGACTAGGTAATATTTTTATTAATAAAAAAAGGTTCTTATACAAAGTTGTGCATTTTATTATTCGTTGTATTTCTAAAAAATAAACTGGTGAAGAACATCAATGAATTGTAATATTATTTGTACCTACTGCGCCCATAGATAAAATAATATGTAAAGTTGGGTACAGATCTGAGCACGTACGCGTATGAAGCAAGTCGAGGCCGAACCGAATGCCTCGTGCGACGCATTTTGTATACACGAATGGTGGACGCACGAGGCGCTGTTCGCCACTGATCCAGCAAATTCGCGAGCACGCAACCGTATACCCAAAACATTCGTAAAATTTAAACAAAAATGAAGGATGAGGATGACGTCGTGGAGTTGGGTGCATGTTTTATTATTTTATCTGACACGTTAAAGAAAAATGTAGAGAAAGGAATTCTAGCCAAGGATATTCTTGTTTTATGGTGTTGTAATAGAACTGGCGTTTTTCTCTCTTAAGATATCACGCTGATTATTTAAATCCAGGAGAAGCAAAACGTTTTCCTGGTTCCACTTCATGCAAAATAAATCCTAAAAACTCGCTATAATCTGTACGGTGTTGTATGGTACAAATTCCCTGTCCAGACTGAGCACGTTCTGTGCATTATCTCCCTTTGATGTACCGCCTACAAACAGATCGGGGCGAGGCCGTACGGCGAACACAACGAGGCAATTTGCCGCACCTCGGAAGTCCGTCCACATCTGCATGCTTAGGCATCCTCGGCTTGCCTCATACGCGTACGTGCTCAGATCTGTACTCACCTTAAAGATAAACCGTTTAAATTCAGGGCACTAGAAACAATTGTTAGTTCCTCAGCATACTATTTGGAGCCACGATCGCAATAAAATGAAGGCGAAATTGCATAAACTTTCAATTTCAAATGCCCTATTTTGTTTTTTGTCAAGCTCGATACCATCCATACAATAATGGGATACCTTAAAGAGAGGTTTGACAACTGTGTTGACAGCCTCGTAAAAATGAATAACTGAATGGCGGAAGGCAAAATGGGTGATTTACCATAAAATAAAAACATAATAAAAGTTATTTTATGATGTAAGTTCCATAGGTAGTTAAGTTATTTTTATGTTAAGAAGATTTATAAGTGCTGATTTGGTGTAATTAGTAAGTATTAACAATTTAATTAAATATTAGGTGTTAGATTTGTTTAAGACTTTGTTTGTCATTGTTTTCTTAGCCTTAACGAAATGTAATTTCATTTTGAATCTATTTTCAATTCTTTTTGAATATATTTGTAATAATAACAAGACATGTCTGGCCCGGGTAAAGCATCGAAAGGTGAAACTAAGTATTCTTGTTGAGCTCCTAATTGTTTAAATAAGTATTATATTATTCAACAAGCTGGGTATTCAAATAAAACCTTTTTCATTTTACTTCTGATGTTAAAATTCGTAAGAACTGGTTTAAGAATTTTAATTTAACTTTAGGTATCTTTGTGAAGATCATTTTTTGCTAATATTTTAGTAAAATTACTTTAAAACGAAAACGACTAATTGCAAATGTTGTACCAATTTTATTAGATAATAGTACAAGTACATCCAGTTTAACTATACCTAATTATACTCAACCCGCGAGTCAAATTTTAGAAAATGTTGAGGCTGAAAAACATACACAGCAGCATAAGATAGATCTGCTTATCCGCAACGAAAAACAAGAAATGAGTTGAAAACTTAAATAATTTAAACAACGCCATTCCAAATCAAGAGGTCGCAACTGTTGCAGACGTGTTAATAAAAGAATTCATCAGCAGATTTGGAGTGCCCTTGGAGATCCACAGTGATCAAGGCAGAAATTTTGAAAGCCAGCTTTTTCGAGGAATCTGTGACAGACTAGGAATGAAGGAAACCAGAGCTACGGCGTTGCATCCACAGTCGTATGAAAAGGTAGAATGATTAAGAAAGTTAGGAAATACTGTCAAAAGTGGTTATCAACCATCAGCGAGATTGGGATCAGTATCTTGCGCTCTTCGCAATGGCATATAGATCTGCTGTCAATGAAACTACAGGCCAAACACCAGCAAATATACTGTTTGAGCGTAAGATGAGACTACCGTGTGATCTGAAGAAGACAGCCGGTGAAGAATATGTGATCCAGCTACGACGAAAAAAGGACGACATGCATGAATTAGTTCGCTCGCATCTTCAAATCGACAGCGACAGAATGATACGATACCCAATTTACAGAAGGATATTTCAAGGAAGGCGACAAAGTCTGGCTCAATAACAAAAAAAAAACAGAAGGATTATTTTCCGAAGATTAAAAGGTATTGGGAAGGTCTGTATCTTATAAAAAAATCAATAATGTCATTTACCATATAAGTAAGATCCCGAACGTTAAACAGAAGGTAGTGCGCCAAAACCAAATGGCGCCATTTGAGGGTGACCATGACGAGGAAGAAGAAGAAAACCAGCTCCAAGAAACACCTGCCCTTGTCTTTGAAGAATTTATGGATGCACATGGAGGTACCGGAAAAGCAAGATATGGTATAACAACCGAGCAACAACAAGACCTGCTTGCGGTTCCTAAGATTCCTAAGATTTCTCGCTGGTCCATAGCACTTCCGCCAACATCAACATCCCTCGAGGTCTGGCATCTATGTTCCGTAAGAAGTTTGGTCGATTGCCAGAATTTCACAATCAGTTACTAGCCCGTGGAAAAGCATTGAAAATTCAAGATGAATCGCGTTGTCTTTTCTATTTGGTAACAAAGAACACCTTCCGAGATCGATCCACTTATCATTATATGGGGAAAGCATTGCTTAGTCTGAGGAAGCACGTACTCAAGTTTAATGTACAGAGACTAGCCATGCCCAAGATAGAGAGCAACCAACTGAAATGGAGAATCATTAGAAACATGGTGGAACTAATCTTCCAACATACTGAGGTTAAAATACTGGTCTGCAACCATTCGTCTAGAGCCCATGCTTCAGCGAAAATCGTCCCTTGTTATTTCCATATAAAAACAAATTGTAAAAGAGGTAGAACCATGGCAGTTTTAGTAACAGTTCTAGGAAGAACTATCTTTTAAGAAGGGGGCATTGTTATGTAATCACCTTAAGTCAACCCTGTTCTCCTCGCCGTTGCAAGCCGTTTCGTCAGTGTTTCGATCCGCAGGACAGAGACGAAAAACGCACTGCTTCGAGAAGCCACCGTTGAGTCATAGATGACGCAATTCCAGAATTTCTAGAAGATTGAAAATGTTTTAATGCAGAGCTGGCTTTATATAAATAGCGCGAATTTGTCAATATAAGTGCTGCATGGAGAAGATAAATTGTAATAAATAAATTAGAATTGTAAGTTATAATAGTGTCTAAGTATTATATAAATTAATTAGTACGTTATAAATAAATTATTTATAGTGTTTTAATTAAATAAACTATTTTTAAATTAAACAAACGTTACACTTATGTGTCCGTAAAGAAATTAGAAGCATGTACGGATGTAAAACACAGCAGCGAAACTATCTAAGATTTAGCTGCAATGTTATTCATCTTCAGCAAGTTCTACCTGTGTTAACGAAAAAAAATATGATAACAACTGGGCATTTCAACGACCTATCAAACAATTGCTGTCAGTGGATAGGGCTCGTATATATTAGGGGGTTGTGACAAAGTTTTTCACCTTGGACGCTATTTTTATTCGAAATAGTAGCCGCCAAGCCTGCCAATTTATGAAAAATGTTTACCTAAGCGGTTTTTAAAAAATAATATTTTTATTGTGTTCGACATAAAATATTTAAATTTAATCCATTTACACCTGATATCTAATGTTATTAAAATATTTGTTACATATTTAGGTATTATTTAGTTTCCTGAAAATTTTCAAATAAGAGGTAAGCTCCTTTGCATTAAATGTCAAAATATTATTTCTTGTAATTTGTACACCTGATATTTTTTATATGCTATAGTGTCTTAAAGAATTTTAAATTAAAATAAATAGTTCAACTAATAGGTTCTCAGTTTTTTTCTTCATTGGTCCCAGGTTTGAACTTAAATTTGCTAGTATTTTCAAGATTTACTTTTTTGTAGGTACAATAATTTAATAAATATATCGCTCGAAGTCTATAATCGCATCGATAATAGCATCTGATAAGCATCTAGTATGCATTAACCTATTCTTCAATGGTTAGAGGACAATGGTGAATTAAATCTTATGTGAATTTTTCCTAAATTCGCATGGTTTTTAATAGGATTTGACAACAACTATAAACAAAATCTTGTTGATTATCGTTTCTATTATAGTGGGTGAGTTTTCTGACCTGAAGTTCAACGGCAACTTAATATCCTACCTAAGTTGCCTTGAAACGCCAATGGCCAATATTTAGCCGTCTATCGCCGCACTAGCTCTACTTAAATGATCTTAACCACATACACAACCCCGTTTTTATTATTTATTCTTCTTATTAAAAAAGTATTAGTATTTTGCATTAAGTTATATGTAAATTTTTATTAAATCGGTAAAAAACTACAAGTCTGGCATGTATCAAATGCGCAGACGCTCTACTACCCTGATCGGTTCTCGTGAATAAACGATTTTCAAAAATGACAGTTCGTATCTCCCCTCTTCATATATTTAATGTAAAACCTTAAAGATGGAAACAACATTATAATGAATGTCCAATAGAACCAGAAGAACCTAATGGTTTCTCCCGAGCATTTACCATCGGGGTGGTAGAGGCCACTTTCCAAAAAATGGGATATCTAGAGAAACCTCTCGGTGACTTTATTAACCTACAGGACTGACGTAAGAGGCTGGCTATCCCTAGGCACCCTACAGCGGTAACCATCAGGTTTTGACAAGCTGAAAGGCAGGTCCTATATGCCAATGGAGGATGCACAATGGGTCTTATGAAGTCTTAACGCTGTGGAGCAACCCACACTCTCAAAATTACAGATACAGATAGTTGGGCGATATTTTACAAACTGTTAATTAATCGTTTACTTAAATATTTTCCAGAAAAATATTAATGAATATTTAGTTAGCTGGTAGGGGGAAGAAGAATGTGTGTATGTGTGCCGGTGAGAGTCCTAAGCTAATGAATTAAAATCTTTTAATTCGATTTTTATAGCTCTGTGCGTGGGTAGTCCATTTTATATAGACGCCGAGGCCTATATTCGGAGGTTCCAGGTTCAATCCCTAACAGATGCACTCATTTTTGTTTTCTTTATTCTCAGCTTTTTCAAATTTTCTTAAGTTTGTTTTTACTTTGGGGACATAGAAATACAATTTTTTAATTTTGTAGGGGGAATTTGGATTATACTTTCATATTTCCAAAGATTGAGAATGTTTAATTTGTTAATAATTTGAGGAAACATAATTTAATTTAATTGAATTTCACTAATCACAGTAATGATTCAAACTGTAAATGAAACAATACGTCATCGTCCCATTCTATTTTTTTTTCTGAATTGAATCCTGTTTGAATACAAATGAAAGATTTTTTAAAATCATTCTTACAAATAAACGTGTTGCCTTAACAAACAATATAAATTAAAAATACCTATGTATTTATAACAATTTTCTGGCACCAATAAAACAGATACAAGCGTTTCAATCACTATTAGACCTCTTTTCTAACTAAAATTTTTACCGTATTAAAAAAATCAAAATCAATTATAAAATATATTTCTTTCAAGGAAAAATAGTAATTAAGAGTGACACTTCATTTAATGAGACAAATTAGTACTTCAAAATATTTGTAATATATGACTTTGAAGCTAAAAATAGTGTATAAGATGCAAACCACTATATTGAACTGATCTAAAAATAAGTCGTGATTATTAGGACTAAATTAACTAATTTTAACAAAGAATAGTTATAGGCTGGTCGAAAAGTGGATATAGATATTTGTTTTGCAAATAGAATGTTTTAGTTGCACAGAGTTTCCGATTCTCCGATTCAAAATGAGACAATTAAACGAAATATACTTGTAAAAAATAATGTTACTCGTTTCCGAAATACTGATTGTTACAGTTAAAAATCAAAAAATTATTAATGGCTGTATTTTTTTTATTTCTCGATACTTATAGTTTTACTAAACTTAAAAAACATTTTTGCAACACATTTTCCAAAAAAGTTAAACTGGTAGCCTACATCTTGGTATTTTGAGATTTTAATGAAGGCAACAACTGTAGAAGAAACGTTTATTTATTTTAAATAATATAAAAGAAACTACTTTGAAGTCAAGTTATAATTGCGAGTGCATCTTGAAATGGAGGTGAGTGGTTCTAAATTATTTCTAAAGCTTAATACCTTAATACTATGATATTTTTCGCAAGTCCCATGCCCATGAACAAACATTTTATTTTTGTAATGTAATAACAATCTTTGAGGCTAAACAATCTAATATTATGTTATGCATTTTTTCAGCTGTAAATATGGTACGAAACTATAAAACAAAAACAAAGAAATGTGAGATTAAAAAAGCTCTAACTAAAAGATATTACCAGAGGAATATACTCTTGCAGGCAAGCTGCCACTATTTAAAATATAAAAAGAACGACACTTTTATTTATACCCACTAAAAGTTCGAGCAAAGAAATGGTGAAAATTCAGAAAAGGAAATCGAGTAGAAAAAAATTCAAAATATGGTAGTAAACAGGTTTATATAAACTAACCCAAGAATTTTTGGTTGAATATTCTACAATGGGCGTGTTTAGTGAAATTCAAAAATATTTTTTCTAAAAGCTAGCACAAAATCTAATCTAAAAATATTTTTTTGAAATTTTTCTCTTTTCAAATATTCCTACATTAATTTTTTAAAATTAAAAAAAAAATCAAGTAAATTTGAAACGCACGCCACACTTATTTTTAAGCATCGTCATAATGAAGCCTTAAATCTGATTGGCCAATTTATAACCTTCCAGACAATAATCGATATGTTTTTACCTTGTTGCCGCTTCCTATAAAGAATTACTGAAATTCCGGATAACGGACAATTTAAAGGTTAAGATCGTATAATTTAACAAGAACATATATATTAAAACTAAACGAATAATTGTTTAAATTCAGTTTTTATTTTTTATTTTGTTTCAATAAACTTTTCTTTTAATCGAAATGTTATTCAAATCATAATCGCCATATCGCAAAATATTTTCTCTGAATCTGGCAACGTGGTTTCATCTCTGCGTCTATGATGTCAAAAATTCTAACCTCGTTTTCGATTGCGAGATTATTTTGATTTATTTTAAAATGATTTAGTTTTTTAAAAATGGCCAAAGTACAAACAGGATTAAAAGAAAAATCTTTATACAACTTACCCAAGGTGGATTCTAACATGAAAATAATGATTTTTTATATAAATAATATAAAGTTTATTGGCCCTGAAATTCGCAACGTAAGTACACTTTCTAAGCTCCAAATATTTCTAGAATTATTATTTCAAAGAGATTTGTATTTAAGAAAGAAACATTTTTTTATTTTACAAATTAACTACTTACTATTGTTAACTTTTTCTATTCTATTGTAAGTCTTCCAATGAAGTGTACTATCATATGTTCGGTTACCATTTGTAACATTAAAGCTAGAATTACACCAGAACACAAAAAGTTTATAGAGTTATTCAGTAATAAATAAACAAAAGGAAAAGGTCATATCTTGTTAATTCACAGAATATTCTGCTTTCGAAGGTAATTTAAATTCCTGTCCATATGAAAAAGCTCAAAATACGGATTAAATGATTTTACACAGGTTCTATTTTTTTAAGGTGGGTGTATAGTGTTGCTTTCTTGTTGTGGCTTCTGAACACCATCGAAGTGAACAACCTTCCATCACATCAACATTTGTTATTAGAAAAGGCCACTGTTGTCAAAAGTTTGAAGTTTTAATGATTAGAGGATGTCGATTCTTCTTCGAATTAAAAACATTAAATGGGTGCTTTTTATAAATAATAAGAGTGAATAGATTTACATCGAATGCAAAGTGACCAGAAAATTATACTTCCATATTCAACTACAAATGTTGCTTTCCAATAAACAATGGGTTTCCGTGTGGAATATCCAAATTTTGAAATAAATAAGGACTTTCAAATAATAGAAGTTTATTTTTCATGAACAAGAACTAAATGATATGAAGCCGGCAAATATTTTTTGGAATTGTTATATATTTATAATGAATTCAAATAAAAATAAGTTTTGTCATTATCTTCATATTTATTTATCAATTACCTATTATAATACCGTTAACCGAGTCTTTTAAAAAGGTTTATTTATGGTAAGACATTGACAATTTACTGTATAGGTATTCTGCCATCATAAGCAAAACCACAGTAACTACGCAAACTATAGAATGGAGATATTTGCAATAAAAGAAATTATTAGTGCCAGCATTTTCATCGGTGGTACCAATATAGCTGAATTTGTTGAATCAAAGACAATTTTTGGATAATGCTCGTGTTTTAAAATGTTTTTGCTACAAAAGTGTTATGGTGTAGAATCACGTTGAGTTTTTAGGACATAGAATAAATATTACATTCTGCTTACTTTTTAAGAAGAAAAAAGCTTTAGTATAAAAATGGTCAAATAATCTTAAATATTTTTAATTTGTCAGTTACGGGGGTAGGCTTATGACGGCAGTGTGGTCCAGGCATTTACTTTTGTGGAGTTGCATAGATTTCGCAAAACTACCAGAATTAAAAAAAAAACACTTAAATGATTTGCATATTTTAAAGGAATTGTTTTTTAAATGCATCTTTTAGCTTTTGTTAAATACATATTAATAATAAAAACATATATGAACATAATATATAAAACACAAGTTTAATAAATTAAGTTTTTGTATATATTGTAGGTAACTTATTTATACATTCCTGTTTAAAAAGAATACAATAAATAACAGGCAAGCTTTATTATAATCATTTAAGTATTTAATAACATTTATACATGGAATGACAATACAATTCAAATTTTCAATCTTTTTTTGGCAGGGTCAGTTAAAGAACCTTTTAGATGGTATATTTATGAAGCACATCTTGTTTTATTGTCAAATTTTTACCCATAATTTTGAAATAGATCAAGTTATCTGCTTCCACCTAAAAAATAATGCAAACTAATTAGGTAGTACCCTCAGAATCAGTGTTAAGTAAAAAGGTAGGCACACCTATATTGACCTACTAGTAGTTGATCAACTAGGTGAACTAGTTACATCAAAATACAGAAGCACGATGGTGGTTTATATTTTGCAACAGCCCTTATCCCACTATCGTGTTTGAATGTCTAGGTCTATATTTTGAGGAACTTTTATAAACATTTTATCAGATTGACTGGTTTTTGTTTACTTCTCATAGGGACGAAGTATTTAACCAGATATTTTTAATGTTACACAAAATTAAACAAATGTTTATTTTATCACACTTTTTAAAAGCAATTTCAATGTTTTGTTTCCAACAATCGATTTGAGGTTATAAATTTTGACATTTTTGTATCATGAGAAATGAAAATATCATTTTAATCCGATTTTAGAAAGAGATAACTATCATAAATGTCACTATTAGAAAAATATAACGATCAACTGTCTAGTGTTACGGTATCACAGATTCTTTAGTGACCAATAGAAATAGGCGCTTCATTATGACGCGGTTAATGACGCAAAAATGGAATGTTTTAAATAATTGATTTAAAAGTGAATATTTTAAAGTACTATAACTATATTATTTATTATCTATTTAAAGAATTTATTGCATGAAAAAAAAGTTTTTTGTGCTTACACTGGTAATAGTATTAGATTCGTTAAATTCGTTTACACTATAGTTCACTATAGTTTAAACTATGCTTAAGTGATATCTTTAGGATACAAATGCCAAAATAATGGACTTTAAATAAAACGACAGCAGATCTATATTATTTATATGTATATTAACGATTTGGACAAGATCTTAAATAAATGTAAAATCCATCTTTTTGCAGATGATTCATTGATTTACTATTATGGTGAGAATTTTAATGAAGTTGTAAATAATGAATCAAAATACATATTCATAGGTAAATAACAATATTCTCCATAAACATTACAGGTCATTTTCTAACTATTCCAGATAAACTATTTAGCAGAGGGGGCTATTTTCTTAGTGAGGCTGTGGGCTATCTCTACTTTCAGGGTATTTGTCTTCTACAAAGAATTGTTTCATGATTGATCACGTACCTTTTTACATAAGACCAATAAGCAGACATAACAGAGTTTAGCTAAAAATAATTTCTAAACAATTTGATTAATGGTTTGTAGACACTGATCAAGTTAAGTGCTCGAAATTCGTAGGAAACCTGAAAAATAAAACGCATTTAGAATACAACAATAGGAACATAAATTAGTTACTGTTACTTACAAATGGAAAGATTTAACATAAAATCACCAAGTAAAGCAAGGTTTTCAAGATTTTCATTATTTGTTAATGGTTTTGTAAAATGTAGGTTCGTAAATAATATCTTTGGGGACTGACTTTTGGTAAATAATATAACATAACCACTAAAACTGTTGCGTTAAGATGTAGGCAACACGTAATAAGTGTTCAAAATGGCGAAGATTTCTATCTCCTTTTAAAAGGCACTCAGAAAGCTGCGCGGTGCGACCATTCTCCGTACAGTAAGAGAAAATCGAAGTATGTGGATACACCTAATAGCAAAAAAGCAGTTAGTTATTATTCATGAATGTCAAACGAGTTGACGTTTACCTATTATAAGTATTTATTTTCCTTTCCCTGAGTACAGGATAAAAACATACCACAGACTTCCACTCGATTGTTGTCCTCCATACTCAGACCCAAGAAGCAACAACACTTTAACATTAACTACTCACAACTAAGGAAATCCACTTGATTGAATTTCTCCATATGTACTTATTTATAACTACGGACTTCTGCTTGATTGAAGTTCTCCATAGTCAGACTCAAGAAACATCCAACAATTTAACGTCAAATTTGACAACCATACAACCACTGAAATCTCCATATTTACTTTCAATCAAGGACTTCCGCTCGATTGAAGTTCTCCATATGTACTTACAACTACGGATTTCTGATCGATTAACGTTCTCCAAACTCAGACCCATGAAGCTTTAACGCTTTAACATCAAATCAAAGCTTATATTAAGCAAATTTGACAACCATACAACAACAGATTTCTGCTCGATTGAAGTTCTCCAAATTCAGACCCAAGAAGCAACAACGCTTTAACATCAAGTCGAAGCTCGTATCTAGCGTATTCGACAACCATACAACCATGGACGTCCTCTCGATTGAAGTACTTCATACTTAGACCCATCCCTCCGGTTTAAAGGACCATAATTAGATTTCCAAGATAATTTTATAATTAATATTACAGTTTATAAATGAGAGGGTCTCTGTAGGGTGCTGCCTTAGCGTTGCGCAAATTAAAAGTTCTCAATATTCTCGAGACACATAACATTGCGAAGTATTCCCAGTGGCGCGCTAATAAATACAATTGTATGCTAGAAAATCCTCACATTTTTACTTCTCGCGATAGGTTTGGTTTACATTTAAGCGACAAAGTAACACTTTCTGCTCTTAATACACAATTAGAGCTACCTATAATATGTAATGACATTTATTATTGACATTTATTGCTATAACAGAGCTGTTTTTTAGCCATGACATTGGTTTAAAATATTTTTTAAACCATATTTAAAGTGACGTCATCCATTAATGGAAAAATAGGGTGTTTTAAAAATATAACTGTTATCTGATTTTGACATAGAAATAATATAGAAGACCAATATAAACATAACATTTAAGCAGAAATTGAAACCTACTGTGCATAAAAACGCGTCTCTGCGCCTGACATCGCAAAATAGTGTGTCTAGAAGCTTGCGCAATATGCATGACTTGTCCCTGTAGTGTTGCCAAATATATTAAACATACCTAACAGAAAAGAATTTTAAATTAATTAATTTTTAAATTATATGATTTAAACAGTTTATATCTACGAAATATCGCCACAAAATAACTTATACACATTTAAATAATCAACTAATAATATTTATGTGTAATTACATTCCCAAAAATATATACAAATACCGTATTAATGTCATTAATACCGTATTTTTAATGTTCAATAAGCGATTCACCTACAAATTCAATATTGACCTGGCAATAGCACTAAAATCCGGTGTTTCAAGGCTATATGACGCTGCCCTTACAGGACCGTTTTTAGTTTATTATTTATGCCGCGTTTGAGAATCCACATCGGATGCATCTGAGATGTAGTAAGTAGTAAATCTTTGATCACGTGATTCAGTATACGTAAATGTAATGGGACAGATGTGTCCGATGTGGATAAAAAACGCTCGAGATGTAAAAAATGCATCCGATGTGGATTCTCAATCGCGGCATTAATTACACGATGAAAGTGGCATTTTATTTTTAGTTTTGTGTAGTGTTTAGTCAAATCCTAGGTACAATAAAAGACATTTTTACATTGGTTAATGAAAATGTAATCAATGTATTAGGCAGCTGTTATATTTATTACAAGATTTATGTCTGCAAATCTAAACCTACCTAAGAATTATAATTATGTAAATAGAGAGCTTATATTTATATACAGGCTGCCCAGCGACGGGGAGACATTATCGATATCGGTTTTAAGGCATTTTAAAACATAAACCCGATCTCAACAATCTTAGGAACTCTTCTGTCACTTGATATTTTAATCGGTACTTCCTCTTCGCTTTTTGGCTGGCACAACAATTATTTACATTTCTTCATTCCTTACCGCGTTCGAACCAGTAAGGTTTAAAGAAATTTAAAAAAAAAAACCTGCTTTAAAAATAAAGATGTTAATGATTTTCTTATGGATCCCATCTTCAGATCTTGACTTAATGTATATAAAACTGTTTCCTTTTCTAACAAAAATAATCCTAGAAATCGGGCAACGTGGTAAAGAATTATCGCTCAACATACATAAAAAAATATTTCAACGAATTGAGAATATCCTACCATTTTGAAGTATGTTAAAAAAAAATTGTTAATAAAGTGAAAAGTAGGGCATGAACATATATTATAAAGTATATAAAATGATAGATAAATCCAGTTTAGAAGGTATTATAAATAAACTGTGGAAATATGGAGAATCTCGATTTTGAATCGGAAAAATATTCTACGCAATTTAGTATGAAATCTGATCAAAATGAAACACATGAACGACAAACTGTTAATGACAACTTTCTTCAAACGTTTTCTATTTTTTCGAAAACTAACTAGATAGTTCGAAAATCATTTCCTTCGTTAAAACGCCTCTTGTTCCGAAAAAGGTACACGCCTGCCAACATTCATCGTTCATTAAAAAAGTGGTAGATACAAAACGCTTCGTATTGTAAGGCCAAAATATATTTAGAAATCGAAATAGTCATATAAACAAAAAAATCATATGAGTGAGATAACTACCAAATTAATGATTTACAAGTTTATTCCTATTATTTATAAAATAGGTTTGCAATGTGCTGGTGTGGAATGTTATCATCGACTAAAAACTTTAAATCTTTGTATTAAATTGATCGAAAACAAACTATAAATTGGTTTGAGCTATATAGAATGTTTCTAGTAAGCAGCAACTAATTTTTATTATGGAACCGAAAGACCCTTTTAAAAAGGTTCAAAATTAAAATAAAATATGTACCAAGTAAATGTAGTAGTATTTTTTAATTTTTTAATTTATATTGAAAATGGTAACATGAAAGGTTTTCTGTCTAACGACTCATAGTCTCGGCTGACAAAATGTAAAAAATATCGAACATAATATTCCTGGGCCCTATTTTGCACTCCCCAGATTAAATTTAGTTGTAGCAAATGATATTATCAAATAAGATGTCAAATCACAAGCAAAATCTCGTGACTACAGTACTAATGATTGCCTGTTTGGAAAAGTATCTTTGTTTGTAAATATTTATATGCATAGTTATATTTAAATGCGCGAGTGTAATGTTAAGTATAAACAAAATCCGCCCATTATGTATATACGTTTAGTTACCGATCCTAGTAGATAGGCAATTTGTTATTGTTTTAAGTTTTACCGTAGGGAGAGAGAAAATCAATATTAGGATAAATGGTCCAGCTCCTTTCTGGTTACGTAGGTACCTAAAAAGTATTTTAGTTTTTGGTTAAGTAATTAATTATTGTAACAGTGATTTTCTTGTGATAGTACCTAATTTAGATTGTGGATTAAAGTTTTTGTATATAATTTTGCTGTTTAATAATAAACGTAGTCAAAACCGGAGCACGTGGTTTTTCTGGAAAGTATTTTTAAAATCACAAGCAAAATCTCATGACTACTGTACTAATGATTGCCGAAAATTAACTAATTCATATTTTATGCCATATCTTTCTTAATAAGGACAGTCAGAACCATATTTACCTTAACTTGAAATTTTTTTAATCGTTTTTTGTATAGAATCATCTCTAAAAATGTATAATTGAAATATCGTGCGAACTATTTGTTCGATCAATAAAAAACTTGCACCGGTCCTGTTCGCGCCAGCACCGTTATACGCATGAGCTCCGACACACTATTTTCTCCTTATGGTTTCATTTTTGATATATGGAATCGGCTTTCTATACTATTTCTATGGATTTTGATCGTATTATTTTTTTAAAGAATTACCGGTTGAAATAAGTTGTAGAAAGGAGAAGCGTAGTCGATTTAAAAAATGACGATCCTTTGATATAGATTTTTTGGGCTTTTCCAAAGTTCATCAATTAGAACGTCTTGTGCATTGCTTTTAAATATTTACTGACAAATTCAGAATCTGAAGAAATCTAAGTAATTATTTTGGCAAAAAAAAACGAAATCATTTTATATTATTTTAATTGCATCAGTGTTTCATAAGCAACAATAACTTGTAGGTAGATCACATCGTCCAACTGTTTATGATGTTTACAACATATAACGATAATAGTTAATATTTTTATATTATTACCAATTAATATATTAATATGAATCACATTAATAAAAATCAATAAAAATGAACAAAACGTCAAATATATCAAAATTTTAAAATATGCAGAAGCAAAACAATATACCCAAAATCAGAATCTCTTGTGTCAACAGTTATTGAACCATATGCCTTCGATTGGTTAAAAAATTCTAGCTTTGATTTAAAATATTTCTTACTTGACGTCATAGTGGCATCGCTAAAATTTAAACGGTTTAAAAAAGTCGAAATATTTTAAACCAAACACTCGCTTAAAAGTACCTCAAGTTAAACAGAAGAGATCAGGTTTTTGAAAATGTATAATAGACTTATAGTAGAACAATGGTGTAAGAATTACAAATACGTTGGCGTTGGATAGATGATAATTAACATCTGGACTGGATCTGGCAACTGCCTTTCAACAGGGCGACGGCAACGGTACTAAAATGTATTATTTATTAGCCATAAGAGTCATATTTCTTATGTTAGGATTATGTATTATATTCCCAAGGCGATGTGACTTAAAAAATAAGGGAAACACTTATAGTTCGACTGTCTGAACGGAATGTGGATTTCACTTTCAAATTTAGCCGAAATATTTTTAGAATTTGCAAAGTTTTCAATACTATTGCCTTTAAAACATTTGTTTAGTCGATAGAAACACCTATTCCCAAAACATTAGATTTTGTTGGAGTATAACTTTGCAGTTTTAAACTAAATAATTAATCACAATTTTTTTAAAGTAGGCTGTGACCGACAAAGACACAGATACAAGTCATTTCTGTGATAACTGTGAATTAAATCCAAATCCAAAGTAACACGAAAATTTTAACGCTCCAACATGCACGAATTTCTGCAAAGTATAGGTACTCTATAAAAATTTTGTATGGATCACTCCATAAATACTGCATTGTTCGGTTTTGAAAACGGTTTACTTGGGCCAATTTCCTAAACATTTCTAACTAGTAAAAATGCATTTTGTTATCGGATAAATTTTATTTAATTAAGCAGACTGGGAGTGGTGTACACTGTACACACTAAATTTTATTTAGTCTAAAATACGCACATTTCGAAAATCAGCATATGTAATACTTTTACTAATTTGTTTCTTTATAAATAAATTACCAATCTACTATTATTAATAATTTAATTCTAAATTTAAATGTCAGACTATTTTAGAGACCGAATGTTTTCCCGATTTCATTAACCAGACTATAAACTTGTGTTATGAATGAACAATACTTCACAGCTATTTTTTGTTGATCATGACGTAAAGGAAATACGTCAGATAATGGAATTCAATTAAAAAAAAAACATGTGATGGTGCGGCGTCTAAATATTTCGGTTAATATTTTATTAACTTCAAATGAGTTATTTTCAACATTCACCTAGGAGTTTTAGTAAAATAAATAGTGGTTTATTTTTAAAATCACCAGATTTATAGTTTTTGTCATAGAATGAATTCCAAAAATTTTCTTTGTAAAGTTGTTTCGCAAATTTAAATACTGAAAAAGTTTACCAGGATCTTGATAAATGGTCTAGGACCATTTAGAACCGTTAATAAAATGGCGAGGATTAAAATGACGTTAATAATGGAAAAATTTAAATTTAGGCTTCGCTTATTTCAACGATAATCGGTACAAATGGACCATATTGTTTCACTAAGTTTGTTTCAATAAATATGACGGATCTAATTTATTGATTGTGCAAGGGGTATGTCTAATTTGCGGATTGGAATTTGACCGCTGCCAGGTACTAAACGAGTAATTGTTAGTAATAGTTAATATTTCTGACATGTAATATATATCCCAATATGTTTTTGCCAGGTGAAACCATTCATTTTTCACCCCAATGCCTCCAAGACTTCCCAGACAACACACCAAATCCCAAAGATATCCACAGAATATCTTTTGTAGATATCCAATATATCCACAGGATATCAGAAATATTCCGTGGATCTAATATGGATATCCAAATGTCCGTCTATATCCAGAATATAGAAGATATCATATGGATATTCAGCAAAATATCTAATGAGTATCTTCCAGACAATACAAGAAATCCCAGAGATATCCACTCCACAGAATATATTTTGTGGATATCCAATATGGATATCCAACCAAATGTCCGTCTATATCCCAGGATATAGAATTCAGATATCAGCAAAATATTTTATAGGGAACTTTAGTAGAGGTTCATAAGTAACCAAGGATTATTGAATAACGTCGAAAGAAAATAGAGATAAAAAATATTTCCAACAATCTGCCTTTGATTTTGCCCACTAAGGGGCAAGAGCACTAAGGAGAAAGTCATCTTTATTAGGACTCTTCAGCAATAAATGGAAATTCTCGACTCCAGTCTCTAATGGAGTCTGATTTAAAAAAAAAAATTCGATCGAACTCAATTACGGCGGGTTGAGCATGAGTAGATACGAAAGTGGTATCGCCATCTATACTTAGGAAGCAAAATAAAAAATTACATCTAGTAGATATCCACTATGGTTTGCGTCCGCGCTTAGACTTTGATATATTTAGTGGATGTCCATGGGATATTGAATACACCTTAAAAAAATTAATTTTAAATATCTGAACGGTACTATTAGCCACAATGGCGAGCACAATGGCGTAAATTTTTAATAATTTGCTATATAATTACTATTATTACATTTCATGAATATAAAATAGATATCCACCATGGACTGGACATTCAGTGGATATTGGGATGTTCAGTAGATATCCAAAGGATTTGGTGTGCTGTCTGGGTTTTTTCTTGTCAGTTTTGACAAAATCAGTGCCAGGTACTAGAAAAAACGCGGTAAATTGCTGAGACTTCGTACACGTAATACTTATCCCAATACCTTTTTGCCAGGTGACACCATTTTTCTCCCTTTCCCTCCAAGGGGTACTTTAAGCAACCTATCTTGTTTTTTATAGAGTAAAGTACCTCTTAGAGGCGATGGGTGGAAAAATGGTTTCACCTAGCAAAAAGGTATTGAGATAAGAATTATGTGTGTAAGGTTTTTTCTAGTATCTGGCACTGAGTTTGTCAAAATTGACATTAGTAAAGTACACCTTAGAGGCAATGGGGGAAAAATAGTTTCACCTGGCAAAAATGTATTGGGATAAGAATTATGTGTGCGAAGTTTAAGCAATCTAGCGTGTTTTTTCTAGTACCTGGCACTAATTTTGTCAAAATTGACAGGAGTAAAGTACCCATTGGAGGCGATGGGGCAAAAAATAGTTTTACCTGGAAAAAAGTTATTGAGATAAGAATAACGTGTGCGAAGTTTTAGCTATCTAGCCTGTTTTTTCTAGTACCTGGTACTAATTTTGTCAAAATAGACAAGAGTAAAGTACCCCTTGGAGGCGATGGGGGAAAATTGGTTTTAGCTGATAAGAAGGTATTGGAATAAGAATTATGTGTGCGAAGTTTAAGCAATCTAGCGTGTTTTTTCTAGTACCTGGCACTAATTTTGTCAAAATTGACAAGAGTAAAATACCCCTTGGAGGCGATGGAGGGAAAAATGGTTTCACCTGACAAAAAGGTATTGAGATAAGTAATATGTGTACAAAGTCTCAACAATTTTCCGCGTTTTTTCTAATACGGCTATTTTGTCAAAATTGACAAGAACAAAATAACCATTGGAGGCGTTGGGGGAAAAATGGTTTCACCTAGCAAAAAGATATTAGGATGTGTATCGTATATTACATGTCAGAAATATTAACTCCTAACTATTACTCGTTTAGTACCTGGCAGCGGTCAAATTCCAATCCGCAAATTAGACATACCCTTGTGCAAGCGTGACTTCTACATTGTTTGTTGGCCGTTTTCTGTCTGAATTTCTGTTGTTTATGTAATATACTTTTTCTTCGCCCACATAGATATTAGCTTATCTACGCAAAAAGTACAAAACGAAAAAGTATAACATTGCGTTCAACTGAACGAATATATTTTATATCCATTCTACCTAGTAAGAACACTGCAAAAATTAAAATCCACCAATCACAGTTCATAGTTTGGTCACCCGGCTACTATTATTTTCTTGAATTTTAAATAAGTGACCATTCTGTCAAACTAATTTTCAGTATATTTGTTAGTTATTGAGATTAAATATGCGTAAAATTGAGTTATTCTTGTGTAGAATCGATAAATAACAGCATTTCTATTTTGATTTTGTCTATACTTACAAATAAATTATACATTTTATTAAAAACTATATAAAATCAATTTAATTATGAGTTTTAAAACTAAAATTGAAAATGTGTCGATACAGGTGAGACCAGGGCGTTTGGCTCCCATGTGAGAGGCTCAGGTTCAAATCTAGGCTTGGGACTAATTAAATTAAATCTTTTTTTTTATGTTGATTATATTTTATAAAGTAGTACACGACAAAAATTATTATAAATTAGTTATTTTATCTTGATAACCAAAAATAATTTTTAAAATTTGTAGATTTTCGTTAGTAGGTCGTAGAAAAAATATATTGTACAGCTCGAGTGGATTCTCGATATCCACTCTTGTTGCACAAACTACTATTCTATACAAATTAGAGAATGAATATGTAGGTCATATCAGCCTGCTGAACAGATATTATTTCTTATTCACTCTAGAATGGACTTTAAATCCACCAATCACAGCTCATATGTAGGCTAACTATTCTACTTAAAAATTTCAGATCTGTCAAACTTATTATTGTCAGTATATTTTTAAGTTATAGGGAAAAAGTAAATTTAAAATGAGTGATTTCAGTGAAAAAATTATAAATAATGACAATCCACTAGATATTTCTTTACATTTACAAAGAAACCGTAAATTTGAGTAAAATTAAATCGGTGAGTTCGAAAACCGTACAAGTCTAAAAATTATCGACTCATTTCGATTGTACCAGTATTGGGTAAAATAAGAGAAATTATTGTAAAAAAATGGGTAATGTAAATATTTTGACTTGAACAATAATTATCCTTAATAAAAGGCAATATGGTTATCGCAAAAACTGCTCAACTATACAGGCGGCTTCAATATTTGTGAGTGAGGGTTTTGAAGCTGGTAAACACTACGAATTGCAATAGCTGAATCCCTCATCCAGCAATCCAGCTGGATCCAATACATTTATGGCCTACTGGATCCAGCACTGAGTATTTAACGTCTCAAATAATGGTGCAAAAATATTATACTTTGCCAGGTTTCTGACTCTTGTTAGTTGAATGGGCCTAGTAAAGTTATTGGCAATTAAAGATTATTGGTAAACGCTTAAACTACAGCGTTACTTTATCTCAAACAGTAAAGCCCAGAAACCGATTCTAGCATATTTGGAAATAGATAAACTTTTTCGATAATTCTACTGCTTATCCTGGTGACAGATTTTATAAAGTAAGGGTATTGATAAATAAATGTTTTAGAAGACATACATTCCGGCAAAAAGATCTAGTTGGAGGAATCGTTGGTACCTTGGCGCGGAAGACTGATATTCCGACAGTACATCCCAAAAAAGCAGCCAAATATGGCTTCAATGTCTACAAAATCTGTACAGACAAAGGGTATACTTGGAATATGGTTTATATTTGTAAATCAAGGGATCCAGTAACTCACGTTCCTGAAAAACTGTCATGTTATTGGCAGAGGCTCTATTAAAGGAAGGAAGAACTGTATACACAAAAAATTATTATACTAGTGTAACACTTACCTATCGTTTTGGGCGGATAAGTTAAAAGCAAATCGAATAAAAAATTGAAGATAATTGCGTGATAAGCCAGATGTAAGAATGCTTTCTACTAAAACAACTGGACTAAATAGACCACTAGTAATAGCAAAAGAAATGTACCTATAGTAAAACCAGAATATATTTCTGAGTACAATCGTGGCAATTATAAATTGATCTAACTGATAAGATGGCAACAAATAATATGCATTAACGCCCAGGGCCCCCGCAACTGCACGTGCAACGCGTGCACCGTACGCGGGCACACCTCTAAAGGGGCGCCAAACCGGAGGTCTATATACAATTCGAATTTTTCTGTCCAGACTCGAATACTGTACGAACGACGAGTAAGTTTTAAATTAGATCTTGTCGATTTTTCCTGTCCAGACTTGAATACTCTACGAACTACGTTTTTTCTGTCCAGATTCTAATATTGTACAACGAGTAAGTTTCATATTAGATCTTGTCGATTTTTCCTGTCCAGACTTGAAGAACCACGAACCACGAGACCACGTGTATAAATAAAACTGCAGGAGGCGTCGTAATCCAAATAGGTAATATTTTCTTCGGCTACGTGAAGGTCAAAAACCAAGACGCAAAGTTATAATTATAAATATTCAACGGAGTGCTTTATATTTTGTGTTAATTTTGTTGTAATTAAATTTTATGAAATTGTAAGTACCTACGCACATAATACCTATGTATTTGACTTGATTTATACCCGATTCGCCTATTCCCATTTCGCCTGACCAATTAAAATTTCCCGATTCGTCAGACAAGCTCAAATTGTGGTATCGTTTCGCCCATAGATATATAACCAAGACAGATAGGATTATTTACAAAATTTTTGAAGAATGAACGGTGGTGTCCGCGGTAGAAACTCAATAATCGGATTGAACATTGATGCCAAGTTTACGTGCTTTTAACTATAGATATATATAACCAATACAGATTACACAATTTCTAAAGTCAACGCGGATGATCCTCGACAGAAATGCAATATTTGGATAAAATTAAAACATTGATGCCAAGTTTGCGATGTTTTTAACTGTAGTAATGTTATTGCGTTTGCTTGAATTACTGTTAGGTCTTTAAATTGTCCAAAAAAAAATAATGTCTGACAACAGCGGAAGTTGAGTAGACAGCAATTGTGGAGGGTCGTATATTATTTCATTCATAAAAATTTCTTCGATACAGTACTAGTCCAGGAGCCAGTGAATTTTTTCGTACTTGTTTTCCCGGTCCATGTATATTTAAATAATCTATTCCCGGTGAACTGTATATTTAAAATGGAACGCCAATCTATTAACAAAAGTAAGCCAGATTGAATTCGCGCATTACGTCACATCGATACAAGTGAGATTGTTTACAAAGTGCCTCTGTAGGCCTATTTTGCCCATTTCATGTATTTGTTTTTAAATCATGTTAAATTACTATTTTTGAAACTCAACAAGGAGAAAATCCAATTAACTCTTCCGTTGTGTATAAGATAAATTAACTGAAGTTTTATTAGTAAAGTATTAATACTAAAATTTTAATGTAATTTACAGAAAATAGCTAGGTATGTATTTGTTTTTAAATAATTTGATAATTTATGAAAAAAGTGGAATGACCAGTAGCCAGTAGGTCAGTCAATACAAAGTATCATATATTTCTATTATAATATAACTAAAATACCTACATCTTTTAATCATAAGGACATAAGTTAAAAACCATTTTAATATATGCATTAGAATGAAGTAATAATAACTTAAAGAGACGAGGTCTTAAAGTAATAGCTGGTACAGCATGTTTTTTAAACGTTCCCTCATTGCTGCTAGAATGAAATCACTATGAAATGTGCTCTAAAAACGGCATTTATAGCAGTCAGTGTTCAGTCTTAGGATCTCTTCCTAAAGCCCTCATCCAAGCTGCATACATATTAAAAAATAATTAAAAAAAAAACATATTATATACCTATATAGTTTTCGGTTCTGGGTGCCCTAAAAGAGGACACTTGGCCGACAATTTGGCTCAGATAGCTAAAACCCAAAAGTCACACACGTATTGCTATCCTTTTAAGTAAAAAATAACTACAAATAACTTACCTGAAAAATGAAGGCGTCTAACTTTACACCAAAAAAACCATACACTTTTTCCCATTGTTGCAAGCACCCGATGGCGATTAGGTAGATATCAACTAGAAGCATGTACTTAATGGTTATAACGCTTATTTTAACACAAAAAGAATAAAGCACTAGTCGAAAAGCAGCAATCAAATATAAATAGACCACAATATTAAATTTCAAATTAAAAACTATATAAAAGACAAATACTCTAAAAGCGCAAAAGATCAGAACCAAATAAAATGAATAACCATAATAACCTAAAAATCACACTAAAATTGCAAAAACTATTACTGTAAAATCATGAGATTACATCAATAATGCATATGCGTCGGAGTATCGCAAATGTCAAAAGAACAGTGTTTCCATGAAAATTTAGCTATGTTTTTAGCAGTATTATAGGACCATTTCTACCACGCGCATCGAACGATATTGGCGTTCCACAGTTCACTGTATTTTCCTCACACCTCTAGTATAAATGATTTGACATAACGAAACTAACAATAATTATAATTATTTCCCTATTTTCTTCTGTATTATCTTCAATTATTATGTTTAATTTCTATAAATAAACCAACTGGTTAGATGAAAGATTGTGATATAAGATTTTATTGATGTGTCCTATGCGTACACTTTAATATACAAAACACCTGGAACATTATTTAAATAATTGTGGTCGTAGAAATAATTGTGTATATAACTCGTTTGAAAGTATTTTATGCACTTGCCAAATATATTATCCATACAGATTAATCAGACCATTTTTTTACTTAACTTCAGTACATCTCTTACTACTAAAACTATTTTTATCAACGAAAAAAAAAAAGGCCGTGTTCTCGTATGTTTTGACGCATTTTCGGCCTCAGCCCATCGGATCCCCCCTCTAAATATATATGAATTTTGCTTAGAATTGCTAATCCTACAATTCTCTATTCGTGCTTGCTGACTGGGAAAATAAATACCGAAAATCGTCACTGTCTCCTGGACTATACAATAGATGATGATGAGAACTTCACAACAAATACACTTTTATGAATGGCTAGTTGGGGATGTGGTTTCGCCTGACCATAAGTTGGATGGTGCGAGCTTTTTTCATCATAAGGGCCATTTTCAAAATACATGCAAAATTTGATTTATAAGGATGATTTGATTCAAAACAAAAAACACTGCATTTATTGACATTATAAAGAGGCTGTACCAGTGTTTTTAAATCATTTATTTTTAAATTTTCTAAACTATCTTGATAATTTTTTCTTTAAATCTTTTTTCAAAGATATAGTTCTTTTCTAAAGTAATGTATAGTTGAAATTATTCTTGGAGGAATTTTAGTTTTTAAATATATTTTTTTGTCCTGGCCGGTTATTGTCACACATAAAAAAAATCTAAATTCAAATAGTTTATTCGCTTTACGCTTCATCAATTTAAAAGAATGTTTAGTTTTTATTTTACTAACTTCTTACTATACTGGGTGCTCTATATTTTTTGTTTATATCAAATTAAATAACTATAATATTTTAAATTAATTTTATGTTTATTTCTTATTATTATTCATTTGTTAGTGATAGATTTCTTTACAGAAAATACATATTTATTACCTGAGCAGGTCAGGAGAATCGCAACTATTTTTTTTCGTTTAACATGTACTCAGACAAAACGCTACCAAAGCGTACCAAATTTTTATGTCAGGCGAAACGGGAATATACCTTTGACTTCGGCTATGAATAAGATATTGTGGAAAATACTACAAAAGTAATTCAATACTTTTCACATCTGAAAATCGGGAAATGTGATTTTTTTCCTGTGTGGCAAATTAGGTCTAAAAAATATGTTTATTATTTTTTCTGTTAAAGTTTGTGCACTAAAACCTGAATTACCCTCAATATTAAATGCCTTTACCAATTTTTGATCTAGTATTCCTTAATTTCTAGGAGCCACAGAAGAGAAAACGACCTTCTGGTGCAAAATTTCGAGAGCAAAAAAAGTTAGATTTCAAGAAAGGGAGAAGATGGCTGGCAGTATGAAACATTTCTTGCGAAAAAGTCAAATTTTCAACACTGAAACGATAGAGGAAGGTGAAAATTCAGTTTCTGAAGCGGCGGCACCACCATCTTCTGCAACATGTGAACCATTAGCATAATCATCACTTATCGAAAATATATTCGACCATAGTCGACCATACCAACAAAGACGGCTACAAGTGACACTTCTGACGATGGAGTTTCTATTGAAGCGGTGACTGAGAATACTAGTATTCTTATATCAGAGGCCCCCGGTTTATGGCCCAGAAGCTTTACCAACGACGAAGTCAGAATATTGGTGGACCGTGATGCTCCTTTGGTAGGAAACAATTATCAATTTCCAGCTAATAAAGAGGAAGACAAAAGAAAATTTTCAAGTATGTACTTTGTCAGAAAACTAGGAAATGGGGAAGAAGCAAATAAAATTTGGCTCATTTACTCAGTTTCGAAAAAAATCGATATTTTGTTTTTGTTGTAAAATTTTCAGTAAGACTTTCAATAGTTTTTCTGATTGGCAACAAGTGTCCTTAGCCATAAAAAGACATGAAACATCAATTGTACATAATGTTCACATGAATACATGGATGAATAAAAAAAAATATTAAACTTATCCACAACCTAAACGATCATCACTTACAGGTTTTAGATACTGGAAAAAAATATTGGCATGACGTTCTGAAAAGAATTGTTGCAGTTGTCAAATTTTTATCCAGTGTTCCAAGGTTCTTCTAAAATACTTTTTGAATTTGATAATGGAAACTTCCTCAAAGCTGTCGAGATGATTTCCTCTTTTGATCCTCTGATGAGAGAGCACATTAGTTGAGTGCAAAACTCACAAACAAATTCTTTTAAAATGGCCCATTATTTAGGATACAAAACGAAATTATTGAAGTAATGTGTTCTAAAGTAAAAAATAATATTTCGAATATGGTTTGCAGTTCCAAATAGTATTCAATAATTTTAGACTGTACACCGGATACAAGTCATACAAAGCAAATAAGCCTCGTTTTGCGTTATGTCGTTCTAAATGACATTTCTAAATAGGCTCAAATTCAAGAGAGTTTCATAGCGTTCAACCCAATATCCGACTCGACAGGGGAACGGCTATTTGATTTGGTCATTGGACTTTTGAAAAATTTGAATTTAGATATTAAAAATATGAGAGGTCAAGGGTATGATAATGGGGCGAATGTGCGCGGAAAATATACTGGTTTACAAAAACGCATACTCGATGCTAATCCTAGGGCATTTTTTGTGCCATGTGCTGCACACAGCTTATATTTAGCAGTAAATGATGCTGCTATAGTTTCAAATGGAACAGTTAACTTTTTCAATATTGTACAAGAACTTTATGTATTTTTCTCTTCATCCACAAAAAGGTGGGATATTATAAAAAAGCATGTGACCCGAAGTTAAATCTAAAACCCCTAAGTAATACTAGATGGCCAAGTAGGATTGATGCTATAATGCCACTAAAGTTTCATTTAATTTAAATTTGTGATAGCCTTCTAGAAATAGCAGAAAATTATACTTTTAACATAGAAGCTAAGCATAAAGCAAGTTCTATGCTATTAAGTATCCAATCTTTTAAATTTATTTGCAGTGTAATAATTTGGTATGATGTTTTATTCCAGATTGGCATTGTAAGCAAAATGATGCAAAGTATAACGACTGTTATTAAAGTGTGCCAAAACTTTTTAAAGAATCTAGTTGATAATTTTAAAAATTATACTGATGATAATGTTTTCGAGGAAAAACATGCTCAAGCTGGAGAACTAGCAGCCGCTCTTGAGATAGAGCAAGGTTTTCCTCTATTAAATACTGTTAGACGAAAGTATAAACCAAAACTGTTCGATTATGAACAGAGATGAGACAACTCAAGATCCAAAAACAGCGTTTAAAATAAATTTCTTTTTAAAAATAATTTATCAAACACTAAGTTCTTTAAATAGTAAATTTAAAATAATATCTGATTACGACAACGTTTTTAGTTTTTTTTAGTGATATTTTTAAATTAAATGACGAGGATATTTTAAAATGATGTCGTGCTCTACAGCAAAAGCTAACTGATCAGAAAAAGGAGGAGGCTGACGTAGAAGAAAATGATTTATTTTAATGAGATAAAAGCCCTAAGTTTGTTTGCATTACCTGAAGCGTCAAATCCCCTCGACATTTTACAATATGTATTTGACAACAATATAACTTCGTCTCTACCAAATATTACCATTTCGTTAAGAATCCTGCTTAATTAACCTGTATCTGTAGCTTCTGATGAGAGATCTTTCTCAAAATTAAAAATTATTTGAGGTCTTCCATGTCACAAGAAAGATTATCGGGTTTGGCAATCTTAGCTATAGAGCAAGAGATTCTCGATAAAATTAATTTTGACAATATTATAAAAGAATTTGCAGCAGCCAAATCCAGAAAAAAACTATTTAAGGAGGTCCTTTCGCCACCAATGTTAAATAAAAAATATTAGATTATGACTAAAATTAATTTTTTTCCAATAGTAGAAGTCCTTATTTATCTAATAGTGAACTTTTAACTATACCTTACAGTGCAAATTTTTGAGAATTTTTTTTTTTTAAAAGTGTGTGTTTGTACAGTGTCTTACGAGAAAGTAAGACTTCAACAACAATTTTCGAATTATAATTAATTTTACTATTATTTATTGATTAGATGGAGTAGAAAAAAACTAAAGATAAAGTTTTTAAAATATTTAGGTTTTGTTTTTTACAATAAAATATATAGGTTACCGTGGAATTTATTGAGAAATTAATATTAAAAATCACAAAAAAATTTTCAACTAGGTTACTTCAAATTTTTTTTTAATAATAATCTCAATAAATTCCAAAGTAACCTATATATTTTATTATAAAAAACAAAACCTAAATATTTTAAAAACCCTATTTTTAGTTTTTTTTCTACTCCATCTAATCAATAAATAATAATATAATTCGAGAATTGTTGTTGAGGTCTTATTTTCTCGTAAGACACTGTACAAATACTCACATTTTTAAAAAAAAATTCTCAAAAATTTGCACGGTAAGGTATAGTTAAAAGTTCAACATTAGATAAATAAGGACTTCAACTATTAGAAAAAAAATAAATTTTAGTCATAATCTAATATTTTTTATTTAACATTGGTGGCGAAAGGGGTGGCGAAAGGACCTCCTCAATTTTTGGATAATTGAATGTTTTATTTGTTTACAGTTTGGTTTGTTTTTTCGTTTGTAAGAATAAAATATTAGTTTTTGAAATATCTGTTGTTTCATTACAAAATTAAAATAAAATGTGGTTTAGTAATTCGCTCAAATGTTAAATGAGTACAAGAATATTACAGCAAACCAGGAAATTTAAAACATATGTAACAGCTTAAAGTTGTTATTCTTCAAATTATTTATATAAGTACTACATATATTCAAAGGGCGCCAAAATATTTCCGGCACGGGGGCGGCGATAAACCTTGCGGGGGCCCTGTTAACACCGTCGTGCACTGCAGGACGTTGCCTATATATAAATAGCGCGTCACTGGAAACATTTATTATCAATTGGAAAGTAAGTTTTCTTTAACATTTTTAGAATATTAGACTTTTAGTTAACTCTCACAAAAATACCTGCTTGTTCAATTAAATAACTCTGTTTTAACCTTCAGGTTGATGTTTCAATTGCGTCTGTTGTAACGAATGAATTTGTCAGCGTAGATTGTTATTAAAATTTCAATTATATAATGAAAAACTCTGCCAAATACCTGAGATCCCGACTCGTTTTCTGCTACACATTATTAAATTTAAGTTCTCATGTCCGAAAGGTGACTCATAATTAGTTTTCGTACTTCGGATTCCGTGAAACAAAAACAATTCTAAATTATCCTACTAATTTTTTTAAAATCCTATTGAAAATTTAACAATAATTCAGTCTGTTAAGATTACTTTTTTACTAGAGAATTTGAAAATTGCCAAAAAAATATTAGTATTGAGATTTATTTTAATTGCTGAATTTAAAAATTTTTAACGTAGGGTGGCCAAAAATTATTTTGACTTGCGCCACTGACCTATCTTTAATAAACGTTACACAGTCTATGAAACAATATGCGTGTTTAATGCGCGTCACAGGTTGAGGAAGATCATAGCACTGGATGAGAACAAAGGACCCATACTGTCAACTGTCAATAATATTCATATGAATAAAATAGTGGTCATTGAAACAATTAAAGTATAATTTTGAAAATGAAACCAATTTAATTATTTAACATATTAGAGCATATCGATTTCATATATATATTTTTTTTTTAGTTAAATATTTATTTGTCTTCGATTTGAAGATTTTTAACCCAGCCTACTCAAACCCCGGTTTTTGAAGTCGATATCATTTAATTAATTGACACATTCAAAGCATATAAACGGTAAGTGGATAATCTTTACATGTAATTCTATCAATTTTATACTTTTTTTTTTTCAGGAAAAGATTTATTTTTCTATTATTTCAGGAATCTTAATCCAACTTATTTAAAGGGAACTTTTGAAGTGGATTTTAAAGCAGTATAATCCCAGAGGGCAAGTGATTTGCCACAACATGGCTGCCTTATTTTATTATTCCCATTACAATATTTGCGCAACTGAGAAGGCCTTTAAAAAGCTAAAAATGATTTTGATCCATAGGTTGCGATTTATACTATTTTTTGTTTGGCCATAATCCGTAAAAAGGCTGAATGAAATCCTAATTTAAATATTTTACATACATTTTATGTTGACAAATTCATATCAGCTGTTTCTAATACTTTTTTTATTACTGAAAAAGCAGTGACAAATGGTTAAATTTAATAGATACTAAATTATTATTTATTACTACACAAATATTTGATAATTTATATTATTATATAATAAAACCACTATTTTTTTATTTATTTATTTATTTATTTTTCTAGTAGAACAAAAAGTAAACTTTCGAATATTTAATATACATATAATTTTCACAAATATGCATATAAGAAAAATGCAGATGCATAGTTATTATCATTTCATCTGACCTCTCTCGCTTCCATTTTTAATAGACAGTTTTCAGCTTTGATCTTAACATAAAAAAAAATATTTTTCTTCAAGTGGATCAAAATATGCTATTGCAACAATAAAGTTCTTATTCTACTTCCTAGTAACTTATAAAAACTCAGAACTTTTATCGAGGGCCACAATTCAAGACCTCGATAATCTTGTTTAAAACATTTCGCTCCATCTACTGTATAGCGAAAGTATTACAATTTTTAAACAAAACATGGGTAAATATTAGTCCTATTATAGAGTAAAATGGATTGTTCTATGCGTAAAATGTTTTTTTCATCTAAAAATACACCACAGAGCTAGGTATACTGTGAATAGTTACGTTTTCTCAGAATATCTTTGTGGTGGAACTAGCCCTATGTTTCTTTTCTATATTGTTATCTCTTCTGTGTAACAAATATGGCGATGGTAAATAAAGAGTTGTTTCTAAAATATGTAAATTTTGTAGAATTTTTAGGAGAAATATTGGAAACTTCTTGGTCAAATTCAGACGAAGATGATTTAATTAAGGCTAAGTGTAATAAAACGAAATTGCCAAAAATAATAGATTACATTGAATCATCGGTGGTGTCGCATCTGGATGACTCCCAAGTAGGTACAATAAATATTCTTGTACGTCCAGTATATGTATAGTATACGTTGACATCTTAAGAACTTAAACATAAGTAATAGCGTTTTCGACTGGTAAAACTGGTGCACACTTTTTAACACTCGGTGCAAAATTTGTTTTCTACTCGTAAGAGCAGTGCGAACCGGGTTAGTTTTTGAATTTTCGGTTGGAATCAGTTGAACGTTACCTTGACTATTACTGAAGTTACTAATCCCCAATTTACTTCCCCCTTAATTTTCAGCAGTGAGAAATTCTTTACAATCACAAGTAATGATTAAAGCCCGTTACTTGTGGCTTCTAATTACCTGAGTCTAAGTGACCTTTGACCCCTGGAATTTTTCATCTCCATCTTGCTGCCCGAGTACTTTCGACGCCGTTTCGAAAGTTTGTGGAGTAAACCACATACAATATCTGGCGCCCGAGAGCCGTCCTGTAAACAAGCCGTCCCGTAAGAAAGCGTTTTCTCTGAGGCGAGAAAATCCCTTACAAATTTGGAAACTTCTTCGTCAGATTCAGACGAAGAAGATTTAATTAAGGCCAAGTTTAATAAAACTAAACTGCCAAAAATAAAAGATTACATTGAATCAATGGTGTCGTACCTGGAAGACTTCCAGGTAGGTACCATGAATATTCTTGTATGTCCTGTATTTGCATAGTATACGTTGACATCTTAACCTAAGTAAGTTTATGTTAATCTGTTGATAAAATATTCTGTAACAATATTAAATAAATGTTTAAAATGAAAGCTTGTCGTGGATCTTGTTTGATGACAGCTGTTAAATACAATACAACGCACTGGTGGTCAACTGCATGTTCGGTTGAAATCAGTTTGTATGACGCACTTCACTAGTGTGAACTGAGTGTGACCAGTCGAAAACGCTATAAATTTCGCAGAGAGAGAAAGAGCAGGAACGAAAACCAGTGATGCCGATGTTAAATTTTCTACACACCTTGTTCCACACAGTTGACCCAAACTATAGGTGATACCTCAATTATTATAGTATCGTTTAAAGTTTCGTTATTTCCCTCTTTATTTCGTTCAATATCACTATGCTATAGACGTGTGATCTACAGATTCCCTAAACCATTTCAATCGTATTGTACTTATAATGATATGGAGGCGTCGAAATAACCGACGTCCATATTCGTCTAGTAGTTCGTCTATTACGTAGCTACCTAGGTATCTACTATTAAGTGGCTTTATTTTAAAAATGTAAAAGCGCAAGTGTAACCAGCTTACTTCTTCTAGGGGACATAATGAGCTTTTTTATTACAATACCTTCACAATCACCATTATCTTTTACTCCACCTCCCTTGCTCTTGCTTACAAATTGACAACACTACTATTGGTTCCAAAGAATGCTCTAAGCTCGTTTTTCAATTATACAAGGTAAGTATAATTTTGCAATACCCAGTATACTACTACATTGTGTAGTATAGATGAAAAAACATTTTTATCAATTGGCGGCAATGGAACCAAAATAACCGAAAGAATTTATACGCTCATAGTAAAACGTTTCCGCTTGCATTTATGAAAAATTTAGCTTTTTGTTGATATACCTACGTCCTATTAAAGTTTCGGCAAATTACACGCCACATAATTCATTTTATTACATCAGTATTCAGATAAAATCGCTTTATTTAATTATCCGTTTTATCGTTTTACGCATGCATTAGCTTTTGCGGCCAAAATATTTAAAGATAAAACTAAATATCTTTATTATTTATTTCATTTATAGGAATATTTTATTTACAAGGAATTAAACTAATATAAAATACGCTAAATCAGTATAACAAAAATCTTTTAATTATTTTAAGATAAAAGTAGGAAGATACGTCTGAAATACAAATTATTTGAAAAATCAGCTATACGAACCTTACCATCTTAGGAACATAGTATTACAAAGCATACAGTATATTAAGTTTCATACAATTACGCCAGAAGTTTTAAAAAAAATCTCCAACACTCACATTCTCACTCGTTTTCAAACCCTCAGGAAGCAATACGTCTCTCGCACTCTGCAAGGTTCAAAAACACACATTCTCAAAATACTCTATAAACCCATTGTCGCCCTCAGCCCACTATTATTCCGCAAACCGAAAAGAAAATCCAACCTAACATAAAATTATTATCTGACTATCAAAATCTCCCACTTTCCGATGAGCTCCCAAGGGCGTAGATAAGGGGGGGTAATGGGGTTAAGTACCCCCCCAAGCCATAGTCAACATCAATATTTTTTTAAACGTTATATTAAACAAAAATAGAGAGATAAAATAAATACAATAAATCAAAGAGTTTCTAAAAAATTGTCATCTAAAATAACAATATTCTTGCAAATTGAAAATAAAAATTTATATACAGGGTCCCATTAGTTCGTAATTGTTCAATATTTCAATTTGTGTTATTGACAAGCAAACAAGTTTTAATAAAAAATATATGGATTTGAAAAATTGCGTTTTGCCTGCCTATCGAAATAATGTGTTAACTAATAATAACGATTACCTATCATATACATATTTTTAAGTTAAAGTCTTTACTGTAAGGGAAGATATTTAGAAAATATGTATTTATGAAATTCACTTTATCACCCTGTAGAATGAAAACTGGGACGTTTATAGGAAAATTATATTTAGCTTTTCTTAATAATGAATTAAGATCTACCAATCCTCAAAATTACGGTGCTTTATTCTGAAACACCCTGTATAAATTGTAATTGGGGGAGTGGGTTAGGTTATCAAGTAACTCGTATTACTTTGAAAAAAAATGTTGAGCACCACTATATTTAAAACTTACTAAACTTGAGTATCGATTAGTGATAAAAATATAGAGAATCACTAACCATTAAGATGCTATAATTAAATAAAGCTTTAGATAAGGTAGCAACAAATTCTAATTCACAGAGACTTACTTATTCAAATTTAAATGATTTATTCAAGACTTATCTGTGAACAGGAGGTAGTAAATAAGGAGTGACTAGTAGAGGCCTTCTTCAAGGGGATTCGTATGATACACTTCGGATATCACCAACTCTTAAGTATAAATCTTCATAGGTAAACTTAAATCTCATAAACTTCTTTAGATGACTCGAACTAAACCTCTTGATATACTTGAAATAAACTTCTGTAGCTGGAACTAAACTTCTAAGTTTCTAAACATGCAGCTTAAGCTTTCTTCTAAACTTTTAAACATCTAAACACCGTCTAGATATAGCCAGGCTAAAAAGGAAAAGGTAAAAATATCAAAAAAGGAACTAGGAGGTGTAAAGGAACCAGATAAAATGCTCTTTACTATTAATCGAACAATTTAAACTATTAAGTGAATAGTTTCACGGAGACTAAAATTAATATGAAAAGGAAAAATTTTATTTAACATATTTAAATACAGTAAAGCATATTATCTCTTTCCTAACAAAATAATAGATAAAATTATATAAAACATGTGACCTTTGTGTTTTTCATGTTGAGGTTATGTTTCAAATTTGACATTTTAAATAGATATTCTTGTACAAAATATATATTTTCAACAATATATCGTTATAAAAGCTTACCTTATAAAATCAGACGGTTATTAAGAATATTAATAGACAATTAGTACATCGAATGTCCAAGATAGAAGATAAATAAAAATTAAAATCAACTTCCTTGTTGACAGATATAAATCGAAATGAATTATCAACTTTTGACACAAGGCATAAACGACCATACAAAAAGTCACAATCAGGGAAAGATAAGATAAAGGTAAGTAAAGGTAAGTAAAGGTAAGTAAAGGTAAGTAAAGGTAAGTAAAGGTAAGTAAAGGTAAGTAAAGGTAAGTAAAGGTAAGTAAAGGTAAGTAAAGGTAAGTAAAGGTAAGTAAAGGTAAGTAAAGGTAAGTAAAGGTAAGTAAAGGTAAGTAAAGGTAAGTAAAGGTAAGTAAAGGTAAGTAAAGGTAAGTAAAGTTAAGTAAAGGTAAGTAAAGGTAAGTAAAGGTAAGTAAAGGTAAGTAAAGGTAAGTAAAGGTAAGTAAAGGTAAGTAAAGGTAAGTAAAGGTAAGTAAAGGTAAGTAAAGGTAAGTAAAGGTAAGTAAAGGTAAGTAAAGGTAAGTAAAGGTAAGTAAAGGTAAGTAAAGGTAAGTAAAGGTAAGTAAAGGTAAGTAAAGGTAAGTAAAGGTAAGTAAAGGTAAGTAAAGGTAAGTAAAGGTAAGTAAAGATAAGTAAAGGTAAGTAATGGTAAGTAAAGGTAAGTAAAGGTAAGTAAAGGTAAGTAAAGGTAAGTAAAGGTAAGTAAAGGTAAGTAAAGGTAAGTAAAGGTAAGTAAAGGTAAGTAAAGGTAAGTAAAGGTAAGTAAAGGTAAGTAAAGGTCAAGTAAAGGTAAGTAAAGGTAAGTAAAGGTAAGTAAAGGTAAGTAAAGGTAAGTAAAGGTAAGTAAAGGTAAGTAAAGGTAAGTAAAGGTAAGTAAAGGTAAGTAAAGGTAAGTAAAGGTAAGTAAAGGTAAGTAAAGGTAAGTAAAGGTAAGTAAAGGTAAGTAAAGGTAAGTAAAGGTAAGTAAAGGTAAGTAAAGGTAAGTAAAGGTAAGTAAAGGTAAGTAAAGGTAAGTAAAGGTAAGTAAAGGTAAGTAAAGGTAAGTAAAGGTAAGTAAAGGTAAGTAAAGGTAAGTAAAGGTAAGTAAAGGTAAGTAAAGGTAAGTAAAGGTAAGTAAAGGTAAGTAAAGGTAAGTAAAGGTAAGTAAAGGTAAGTAAAGGTAAGTAAAGGTAAGTAAAGGTAAGTAAAGGTAAGTAAAGGTAAGTAAAGGTAAGTAAAGGTAAGTAAAGGTAAGTAAAGGTAAGTAAAGGTAAGTAAAGGTAAGTAAAGGTAAGTAAAGGTAAGTAAAGGTAAGTAAAGGTAAGTAAAGGTAAGTAAAGGTAAGTAAAGGTAAGTAAAGGTAAGTAAAGGTAAGTAAAGGTAAGTAAAGGTAAGTAAAGGTAAGTAAAGGTAAGTAAAGGTAAGTAAAGGTAAGTAAAGGTAAGTAAAGGTAAGTAAAGGTAAGTAAAGGTAAGTAAAGGTAAGTAAAGGTAAGTAAAGGTAAGTAAAGGTAAGTAAAGGTAAGTAAAGGTAAGTAAAGGTAAGTAAAGGTAAGTAAAGGTAAGTAAAGGTAAGTAAAGGTAAGTAAAGGTAAGTAAAGGTAAGTAAAGGTAAGTAAAGGTAAGTAAAGGTAAGTAAAGGTAAGTAAAGGTAAGTAAAGGTAAGTAAAGGTAAGTAAAGGTAAGTAAAGGTAAGTAAAGGTAAGTAAAGGTAAGTAAAGGTAAGTAAAGGTAAGTAAAGGTAAGTAAAGGTAAGTAAAGGTAAGTAAAGGTAAGTAAAGGTAAGTAAAGGTAAGTAAAGGTAAGTAAAGGTAAGTAAAGGTAAGTAAAGGTAAGTAAAGGTAAGTAAAGGTAAGTAAAGGTAAGTAAAGGTAAGTAAAGGTAAGTAAAGGTAAGTAAAGGTAAGTAAAGGTAAGTAAAGGTAAGTAAAGGTAAGTAAAGGTAAGTAAAGGTAAGTAAAGGTAAGTAAAGGTAAGTAAAGGTAAGTAAAGGTAAGTAAAGGTAAGTAAAGGTAAGTAAAGGTAAGTAAAGGTAAGTAAAGGTAAGTAAAGGTAAGTAAAGGTAAGTAAAGGTAAGTAAAGGTAAGTAAAGGTAAGTAAAGGTAAGTAAAGGTAAGTAAAGGTAAGTAAAGGTAAGTAAAGGTAAGTAAAGGTAAGTAAAGGTAAGTAAAGGTAAGTAAAGGTAAGTAAAGGTAAGTAAAGGTAAGTAAAGGTAAGTAAAGGTAAGTAAAGGTAAGTAAAGGTAAGTAAAGGTAAGTAAAGGTAAGTAAAGGTAAGTAAAGGTAAGTAAAGGTAAGTAAAGGTAAGTAAAGGTAAGTAAAGGTAAGTAAAGGTAAGTAAAGGTAAGTAAAGGTAAGTAAAGGTAAGTAAAGGTAAGTAAAGGTAAGTAAAGGTAAGTAAAGGTAAGTAAAGGTAAGTAAAGGTAAGTAAAGGTAAGTAAAGGTAAGTAAAGGTAAGTAAAGGTAAGTAAAGGTAAGTAAAGGTAAGTAAAGGTAAGTAAAGGTAAGTAAAGGTAAGTAAAGGTAAGTAAAGGTAAGTAAAGGTAAGTAAAGGTAAGTAAAGGTAAGTAAAGGTAAGTAAAGGTAAGTAAAGGTAAGTAAAGGTAAGTAAAGGTAAGTAAAGGTAAGTAAAGGTAAGTAAAGGTAAGTAAAGGTAATGTAAGGTAAACTAGAAAGAATGATCATTGAACTATATTTGCATATATGATAACTAAGTAAAGGTGAACCATTTCAAATCAGAGGTAAATATCTTGATATTAAAAAACAGTACCTTATGTACTAAAGGTAAAAATAATATTGTTAAACGATAAACAACACATTCACTTAACTAATGGATAAAAATATATAATAATATTATAGAAGATAAATTATGAAAATCAAGATAAATAATGTACACACATTAGTTAGTACAGATAAGGTATACGAAACATCTTCGTAATGCTGTCACTTTTCTCAGTGTAAATCAGGTACATACAAAGTAGTAAAGTTAGGTAAAAAAAATATAGTAATGCAAGTTATCTGTTAACCTTAAGTTAACCCAAATATAAAATGTGAAAACAGAGGTATCAAATGATATTGCTAAGAGCATAAATTCTCAAATTATAATTGAAAAAAGAATAAAGATATACAAAATTTTACTACTTGTATTTTAAATATAATTTAAAGTTGGTTCGGAATCAATTAGTTATACAAAAGTGAGTTCAAAGTCAACTTAGGTATTTTAATACTGAATTTAAGGAAAAGGTAATATATAACACAAATTTAATAACAATATATAATCAAAAGAAAAAAAATCCTGATGTATCAGTTAAATAATAAATACTTTTAGCAACTGAATACGTATTACCAAAAATTAAGGTAACTATTACAGACAGTATTGCTTTACAAAATAACCAGTAGCAGACAGTTAAAAGTTAGGAGGTAATGTCAGGCCAGAATATTATATCAAGCTTTTTCTGCTATTACCTACACGACCAAGTAATACCGCCTGTAGTCAATTTTTTCCTTTAACACCATTGTACTAGAATGTCACGAAGCTTTAGCCAAAGTATCCATCAACAATGTGGATGAATCAAAGCTCACACCACATCGAAAGGTAACCGTCCTACTGATTTACTAGCCAAGAAAGCAGCTAACCAAATACTTTTTGGAATTGGTCCTTCTATTGGCCTGGCAAAATCGGTAGTGACAAACCTAATTAAAGAACATTCTCTTGTGAAATTCAAGGAAAGATGGGATGAAACAAGAAACTGCAGAGTTGCAAGGGAGCTCTTTAGTTATCCTGACAACGCTGTAGCAAACAAATACTTGACTATGACTAGCCAGAATCTGCGCCTAGTCACAGGCATTCTGACTGGTCATTGCCAAATACGGAAGCATGTCCATATCATGGGGCTGTCAGAATCCGCACTCTACAGAGGGTGCGAACAAGAAGAGAAGACCATCGAGCATATCATTTACGATTGCTTGACGCTCTCATTTATTAGACGATTTGTGTTCGAGCGAGTATCGACTAACAACGGCCGATATAAGAGAAGCACCTCTTGGCGACGTTGTCAACTACATTAAATCTGTAGGCTGGCTCACGAGCTAGGAGGTGCTCATCATCTTAGGATGATGCACAATGAGCCTAGTGAGGTCTAAGTGCCGTGGGGGTAACCCACCCTCCACACATTACAGATACAGAAGTAGCCTTAATCCGGCACTGTATATTAGGTGACTTTCGAAATAGACATTTCCTTATTTTGTTAAATAATAAACATTGAAGTATTATTATTACTTATTGTTTGCAGGCTCGAAAATAATGACTGTAAAGAAAATATGCCATTACATCTAACCCTAACACTGGGAATTTTAGATTTGGAAAAGAAAGATAGGAAGATTTATACTAGAGTATGCGTCAGTTGTATTGGATCCATTAAATAACATATATGGTCATGCTATTGAAAATGTGTAAAGAACTTTTATGAGTTTTGGTTTAATAGAGCTTCACATACGCTGTGAAAAGTTGCGTTTTATTCTTATTGGATATTTTACATGAAGGGCTAGATTGCATTGAGCTTCATTAGCATTAAAGTACCTCAACCTGGCCTCAGAACATACTTTAGCTTGCACAAACTACTATTTTATTTAATTTGTATTTCACAACATATGTCTCCATTTGGCCGAAAACGGGTATCCTCGCTTTATTTTTAAATAAATAAAACAATTGATAACCAGTTAAAAATGGAATCTACACATAAGTTAATACACAATGCAATCTGTTTATTGAATACGCTAATGAACCTATTTTGATTAAATTGTAGAAACAGGTGTATTTTCAATTAAACTGTCTTCAACGTGATTGCTTTAATTGTTTGATATATTACCCTGTAGAAAACAATTATTTTAGACTAACAAATTTGAAACAAAATTATTACAAAATGGAACACCTGTTTTTTCTGGCAATCTCATATTTGGCATTTAACAAATATTGAAATATATCATCATTTTAATTAACAGCAACAAATTAATTTAATAGGACAAATTCAGATCATATATTATTATTCTCTAACTGGGTATTAGCAAATTCTGATTGTTTACAATGTCTAGTTATAACTGAAATGAAACCCGTCTAAATGCCTACTTTATTATTTTCTAATATTTATACATATATACTCGTAATTACTAAATTAGATTCGTTATGAAGTTCTAAACAACTGAGCAGTTATTGTTACACAAAAAACAGGATTGACACATTTCTTTCACCAAAATCTCCTTTCAAAACACTGAACCTTGTGGAAAAATACCTCGTGTCTCATACTTTTGAATATGTCACCAGTCTGGCCTACTTAGAGCAAGTTGCCGGTATATTATGAAACAGACAGTGATGGATTAAGATTCATTTGCGCCCTGTGTCGATACAAAATAGTTTTTTGAATATGTATCGTACGTTTAATAATTCTTTAGAATTAAACAATAATAAAATACCGTAAATGGAAGAAAAAAATTCTGTGTTGGTTTGAAAAATTAGTATAGGGAATGGGTTAGTATCTGTTGTTAGTCAGCTAAACTAGCTAAAAAATAGCAGGAAAGAACTCTTTGATCGCCCATTGACAGAGATAATTATTTTATTTATTAGTTTAAGTATACAGGCTTAATTCTAAGTTGATATATGTTTCAACTGTATATAGAAATTAACAAAATCAACATCTTTACCAAATAACTTTTTTTGAAAAACTAAAAAATAACAAAGATAAAGAATGATTTTTTTTTGGTTCTTTTTTTAGGAATATGAATCACGAATATTTCAATATATATTGTGTTTATCTGTTCAGTATGGTAAATTGAAAATTAAGTGCGGTTAAAAGAACACATTTTAAATAATAATGTTGTCGGTACTCAGGTGGAATAAGTCAAAGGAAAGTGTGGACAACTGCGGAAAAATCAATTTTATTAAAATTAATTGACTTCAGTCCCTTATAGAGCTTGATTTTTGCTAACAATTTTAAGTTAATATTATCTTTCGATATTTAGTTGGGATTTTTTTTATTATTTCAAATATCTCTTAACCCTCCTATTTTTATTCAGATTTTTTTAGGATCAATACGCTTCATCCCGTTTTAGAGCTTAATTTTTATTAAAAATTACATGTTGATATCGCTTTTCGTTTTGTGTTTATGATTTTTTTTATTTCAACCCCCCTTGTAGCCCGGGAAGTAGTGTCGCTTTTTATCAAGTTATTTTATGCACTAAATAATAGTTGGTATAGTTAGTTTTCATACCACTAAATACTGTCACGCTAAACAAATATCACCCTATATATAAAATATACATTTTCTGTTTTAATATACATTCGCTAAGTTAAATAATTTAGCATAATATTTTATATAATATTTTGATAAACATTAGATGCAATACATAAGTACGTCCTTAATAAATGTAAATATAACATTAAACTAGACACGTACTGACCTTAACCGATTAATATAAAAATCGGCTAGGTCAACAATAATGGGACTCTTGGTCGGAGTCTCATCCGAGACTCTTGGCCGGAGTCTCCTCCAAGACTCTTAGTTTGAGTCTCATCATTGTCTCTCATCCCAGCGAAGAAGTAACGTGACGTGCCCTCGTCGCCATTTAGATGTTTAGCCCATGGTAAGGCCCATATTGTATTATTAATATTATCTGTTATACATTTTTGAATATTAATTATTTATTGATTAATAAAATTGTTATATTTCAACTCGACTTTTATTTCATAAAGAAAGGTAGCACGAATTAATAACATTAAATAATTCTTTCGACCCATAGAAAAGGGGGTCGTGACAATACTAAACCGAACGTCAGAAAAACGTATTTTATTTCACCATCTTCGATTAAATACTACACTACATTTTCTGCCATATACGAGTATTCAGTGTCAGTAAACAATATATAAAATGTCTGTAGTTGGTATGCTTTGAAAATAAACTGCAGCAGCACTGAAGGCCAATAAAGGTCCGTGAATACCCTATTGTTATCATTCTCGTTTACCTACCTTTAATGGCCTATGTTTACATGTGAGATATGCTGTTTTATAAATTATATTGTAAGAGTTAGTCGCTATACAAGTTATTCTACATAATCAGAGCTGTCACCTATCAGTGAGATTTAAATCATTTTTTGATTTAAATACATTTTTTGATTTAAATACTTTGATTTTAAATCTTTTTTAAAAAAATGATTTTTGAATTATGATTTAAATCTTTTTAAAAAGTATCTTTGATTTTTTATTTAAAAATTAGATTTAAATCTTTTTAAAACTATTTACATCTGTTTAAAACGATTTAAATCTTTTTAAAACGATTTAAATCTTTCTGAAATGATTTAAATCTGTAAAATGATGCGATCTTTTTAAAATGATTTAAATTTTCTTAAAGATTTAAATCTTTTTTAAGATTTAAATATTTTTAAAACGATTTACATCACCTGATTCGTCAAAATCGTTATCAACCTGTCTATTCCTGAATAATAATCTAGTCAGCATGTCAGTAGGGTTGAATCAGAAAGCCGAGAGAAAAGAAAAACAAAAAATAGTAAAGTGTAACAAATAATTGCAATGACAAAAGATTATTTTTAAGTATGAAATTTTACAATATCCTGAAACTCTTAACATATGTATTTTAAATTTATGCACACTTTTTGACCAGTTCAATAAACACCCTTGGCATAGATAGAGCGAATTAATTACATTTTTTATTTCTTTGCCTGATTCATCCACACATTTTTCAAAAAAATTAACCCAAACGCGCTCACTTTGGTTATTTATTTACTCGCAATAACTTCACGTTGAGAGAAGAACTCTTTTAATTTAACCCACTCAATTTCATTATTCATAGCCGGGAAATTTTGAAAATGAAATGCATTTTTCCGGGAGAGTCTCTTAAGTACAGAAAAAAACATATTTTTAAAGAGTCTGATGTATGTGCATCTATGTGGGGTGTTTATGTATGTATGACATTAAGCACGTTAACTTAAGGAAGAGTTGAGGGATTTAAGTGATTTTTCAGAAAAAAAATCACTTTTCTTAAAAACTAGGTCTCCATTGTTTTGTGGCATCATAGGCATACCAAAAGTATCTTTTAAAGGGTTGAAAAATTTTTATTTACCAATTGACATGACATTTTTAAATAACAATTTTCATAACTATAGATATCAATGCTGCATAAATCCTTAAAAATATTATCTTGATTATTTAAAATTAATATTTCCGTAAGAATTGCATTGGGCTAATAACGATAAAAAATAAATACGAGAAAAGTTGATCGAGTTTTGCGTTTTATTTATGAGAAAATCACATTACTTAAGTATTCATTATCTTTGGCCTACCGAAAGTATTTTTTAAAGAGTTACCCAAATCTATAAAAAGATTTAAATCTTTCGAAAAGATTTAAATCTTTCCTAAAATGATTTAAATCTTTCGAAAAGATGTAAATCTTTCGAAAAGGTTTAAATCTTTCCTAAAATGATTTAAATTGTAAAAAAGATTTAAATCTAAAAAAGATTTTTGATTTAAATCTTTATTTTTAAAAAATCGATCTTTGATTTAAATAATTTGTTCAAATGTAAATGATTTATGATCTTTGATTTAAATCGTTTTTAAAATGATCTTAAACAGCTCTGTACATAATCAGTTTGTTAAAAAAGTTTTTAAATTAAAACCAATTTAAATTTAAAATTTGAAATGTGTACGTCATCGGGAATAGACCAATCAGCTTGCGTCGAAGTTTTTTTGTTATACAGAACCAAGCCAACGAACAAACCGACACACAGAATGTCGAAGAGAATGCACATCTAAGTGACACTTAAAATTGACACCACCTAGTTTGTCAGCTGGATTTATAAAAGTTGATTTGAGTATTTTACCAATTGTAAACCAAGATATGATTACCGAGATGATTACTGCATTTTTTAACAATATCAGTTTATAAAAGACACAAAGGTATGTAAGGCTTTATTTATAATTTGCTTTAATAGTAGTTACAGTTTATATGGAGCAATACACCTTATAGTAAAACATATTTATTAGTCATTAGGGTTGTCGAACAGTAACAGTTTTTCAACAATAATCATTTTATTTACCCTATACTTCATTTATATTTATAAGAAAAATATATTTTTCGACGTTTAAAGCTGTGCTGTTGGAATTATTTCTATAATTAGAAGTAAAAGTATAATTATGTATTACCTGAGAAATAGCAAATTTGTTATTGTATAAAACGAGTTCATACAATTTGCCTACTTTAAAAATTAAAACTATATAACATTTAAAACTATTTAGAAGGGTAGTGCACATGTATTTACTGTAATACTATTTTTATTTGGTCGAGGATTACCTACTTGTTACATGTCTTGTAAATAATTGTAATATAAGTACATTTTTGTGAATGAATGACTACTTTTTGTAAATATACAAACTCTTTCCGTTACAACTATTATACACATGTCTAGTATTTAAATGAATAAATCTACTATAATATTTTATGAAATAATTTGGAACATAGAAAAGTAATAAAAATTGAAAAAAATAGGAATCCATAAAAATGTACTCTTGAAAATACTAAAAAATTCATCTCATTATTAAATATTTTATTATTTTTAGATCTGCCAAGCAAGTATATGGAGATAATGCGATTTCCCATGAATAGCTTGAAAAAAGGAGATATTTGCCCAGTAAACGGAATATTTACACATGAACATAAAGTATTTTGCATTGTTTCTTCCACATTTGAAGTAAATAATGAAGTCGATAACAAGTTGAATTTGATAATGAATCTTTAGAGGACATTTTAATTTGACATCTCCATTATTGTTAGGGCTTGTGTATATATTTTTTATTATTTGTAAATAAAGTGTTTTTTACTTCGTTTATCTTATTCAGTTATTTTTATTTTTTAATAATAGGTTAATAAATAAAATTTTCACAGATTTTACATTTTTGTTTATATACAATTATTATAATCTCTAAAATGTGATAAATGAATCAAAAAAAAAACAGTTTATTAAATTATTTGGTATTTAGTCTTACAAAATGAGTTCTTTTAAGTTAAAAATACCACTAATTCACACAGAAATGTAAAAGGTTTATGTAAGCTACACTTTCCTTCTCATAAATATTGAGGATTTTAAAAACACTGTTGGGCAATCTTAAATATACCTTCGGTTTATTTTCAATTTTGAGAGTTCATTGGTTTTGAAGATCCTGCTCATTATTAAGTCCCTTTGAATCAGATATTAAAGATATTTCTTCCAATTCAGATAAAACTTTACTATATTTAAAACTTTTAGGAGGTTTCGAGTCAGGTTCTTGCAGAAGGGGTTTTAGGATATACTACAATGGTAGATAATTGAATAATTAAATTACAATAAAACATTTTTATTTTAATAAAGAGTATAGATACAAACCACAACAAAATAATTTGTTCCTTGAAGCGTTTCTGTGTAATTATAATAATTTTCTTCTTTTCATATTTCTAGCAATACTAATAAATATTTTTAATAATGAAAATGTAAAATGTAAATCATTATCACATCTTGGGAGGAAACATTTTTTCATACTCATAATATTTATAAAAACATCAAACTTGTATAATTATCGATTGATAACACAAAAATTTCTGATTCACAGATGATACATGCAGTGCTGCCGCATTTCCATTTTCTTGTTTATTAGTTGTCTTTTTTTAAAACAATGAAACTATAAATATGGTGAAAGTTTAAACATAAATAATACTTTTAAAAACATTTGATATTTTATATTTAAAAGATATTTGTTTAACGATATTTTAGAAGTCTAAAAGTAAGACGGTGCACACAAACGAACGTATATTACTTTTCGTATACCGTCTAACTGGCAACGTTGTGTGGCTAATTCCTATTCCCGGTGACGTCATAAATTTAAAAAAATTAATAACTTGGGCAAATGAATAGATAAAAAAAAATTTTAATGTATCTTTATTTTGAACTCTATTATTCATAAAAAAAATTTTTGAACATGCCCCATTGTGTACGTGTAAATTGTATTTAGAAAATATGCTGTTTTTGATTTGTTAAAATACATGAAAATGAAAATGTATTTATAGTGACTAAAAGTATTTAAATTAATAGCACAAAAAGTTTACTATCGTATTATTTATGGTCAAATAGTGGATGAATTCATTTCTAATCATTTTCCTTGTCCTAGCAATATTTTATATTATAACTATTGACCTTGTTCTACCCACCCAGTATTCCCATTCATTCCCTTTCCCATTCACATTTATATTAATAGAACCCTGAATATCTTCATGATTTTTCCGATCCTAAAAATAATAAGATCCTTATGTAATTTTCGGTGAATATTAGGTACCTACCTTCTAAATTTGTATAGTTGTCGCTTTTTACAATCTTGGGTTTCGGTTTAAGTAAAATGGTAATTTTAATTTTTATTAACATTTGTTTCAATTGTTCGGCCATTTTAACTAAACGCTGATAGAGGTGATAATAATTACCTGAAACACTTTTTAAAATGCATCACATCCTTAATGCGTCTCTGGTAACAAACTTGAAATTACACAAAATCGCGAAGCCGCGAAAATGTATTCCAAAAATACCGTTCGCTTAATATTTCCAATTGACAGGCAACAATGCACTAGACTTTTGTAGTAGATTAAAATTGGAAAATTCTCAAAATAATTCGCAATCATTTTTCTAATTTAATATCGGGTAGGGTGGGAGAAATATATAATCCACACTTTTTCACTATATTGTTAGTTTAGATTTTATCATTAGGTAAAATTAAAAAATTAAGTAAATCGTTACTTAATTAACAGCTGTCAAAATGGTACGGAAACTTTATTCAGTAATTTTTGTATAGTGTGGAATAAAACGAGTATTTTAAATTATGTGGGTGTTTGTGTATCAAGTTTTTGTGTGTTGCCTATAAGTGAATTTTGAAGAAATGATAAATTATTGCAAAAATGAAACAATAGTTAATGGAACGGTTTTTTGATAGTTAACTTTTAAGTAACTAGTCTCAGCACAATTTCACTCTCTAGTTATATTAAATTTTTTTAAATAATGATAATACCTGCATACCTTTAGTTTTTATATTAACATTATTTTGAAAAATTGCTTGAGAGTTTTTGAAAAGTTATGTCACAATTAATTATCTAATAAGTATCAAAAGAGCTATTTTACAAATATTGTTTGAGTGGTCTTTCAAATGAGAGACTTTTATCCTCCAATTATTTTGATCATTTTATAAGAAGTTAATTTGTAGATGTATTAGTTTATACGCTTCAAATGATTATAATTTAAAAAATAATATTATTTTCGTTCACTTTTTTTATTTAATTACCTAATTATTTTAAAAATAATACTTGATTCAACTAACAATTGGAAAGCAACCAACAAAATTAAAAGGATAAATAAATTACAACGAATTGAATTAAGCTCATTTAAATTATCTTTTTATCACCTATTTATTTTCAATTCCATTAGCTTTTTTATTTGTTATAATTCGTTAAAAAAATGCACACTAATTATTATAAACATTATAAGGGCATGTACATAAACTAATGTACCAATTTCTGTACCTGTATTATTATTCAATAGTATTCGTCAATAATACTATATTATTCAATATTTTTTATTTTCTGATGTTTTCAAAATTTTTGTTCTATGACATATACAGGGTGCAACAAAAATATATACAGTAAATTTGACCACAGTTTCTGAGGTCTAAAATAATTTGATATAAGCTAACTTACTTAAATAAAAAATGGATAGTAAAAAGATACAGGGTGTTAAAGTAGAAAGTTTAGAAGTGATTTTGTGCTCTTACTCTAATACCATAGAGTTGATGGAGTTTAAAATTGTTTTAATTTTATAGGTTTTTAGAAGGGTTCCGCACCCCTGTGACCATCTTCTTTTTTAGACAATGAAATTTAGTTAAAAACAGGACACCACTACAATACTATTACATCTGTTTTTATTTTTTTTTTACTTAGCATTTGTTTATAAAAGCTTTAAGTACTGAGTTATAGGCCCCAGAAGGAAGGTGATATTGAAAAATACCCACAATGAAATTTTTCTAATAATCTTAAACCACTGAATATTTGTTAACAATTTTTTTTAACTATTTTTTCAACATTATTTATAATTATTCCCTTATACACTCAGATGCAAAAAAGTTGATCCAATATATATTTCTCATTTATTGTGACTTTTAAAACTTAGAACTCGTTATATTTGGCATATACATATAGATTTAGAGAAACCCACGTATAAGTACAATTATTTACGAGTATATCTAATATTCCCTCTTACATTTATACCAGATCTAAAACTGACATCTGCAAAAAAAATTCCTCCTCGTTAAAAAATAGGAATGGATCAAATTTTTTTCACCTGAACTAACGATCATCCAATGATTTGTAATATAGTAACAACAAATATTTAGTGGTGTAAGATTAATAAAAAAATTGTGAATATTTTTCCTTTTAGAGCCTATAATTCAGTAATTAAGCCATTTATAAACGAATACTAAAAAAATCAGAACATTTTAGGATTTCAGTGGGTGTTTTTAACTGAATTTCAATGTATAATAAAGTAGGGGGTTTAAGAGGGTGCGGAACTCTTCAAAAAACCTAATTAAAATAATTTTAAACGCTACTGATTCCATTTTATTAGTCACTGCATAATAACATCCCCTGTACATTTTCATAAAAATATGTTAGGCCGTACTAGAGTAAGAGCACAAAAGTCACTTCTAAAAATTTATAATTTAACACCTTGTAACTTTGTTACTATATATTTTGTACGTAAGAAATTTGGCTTAAATTTACATCTTTTGCGCTGTGGAGAGAGCGAATAGAATGTCTTCACCCGGGCATTACTGTCGATGTGGTAGAAGCCTACCAAATGGTCACTTCGCAAAATCGGGCATCCAGGCCTCTCGGCGACGTTATTAACCTGCAGGACTTTGACCTGATCGGTTGACTCCCCTATACAGCCTCCAGCAAGAACCAGTAGGTTTTTGATGAGTTGATAACCTGCAGGAAATTGATGAACTGAGAAGATGGCTGTTTCTAGATACCCCTTAGCGTCAACAAACATGCTTTTTGAGGAGTTAATAACATATAGAACTTTGATGAGCTGGGAAGATGGCTGTCTCTACACACCTTTCAGCGACAACCAACAGGTTTTGACAAGTTGTGAGGCAGGCCCTATATGCTCCTGAAGGATGAACAATGGGCCTTGTGAGATCTAAATGCTGTGGAGTATCTCGCCATCCTTGCCTTGCAGATACAAATATTGTATATCTTTTTGTTACACTGTGTATATAGTATATACAGTCCTACTTTGTTTGTGTTACACTCCATTTGGAAGCTAGTTTTGTTAGTAATTTATTATACAAGATAATAAAGAATATAATTGCAGAGATCTAACGTTAAGAAATACATACTCACAAACAACCAAAACAAAAAACTGTATGTCACGTATTAAATTACTATTAAAATTAGCTTTCAAATGAAGTGTTATTTCTTACAATCCGTTTGAGGAGCTAAAATCAAAAACAAATAAAAATTATCTTTTCAATGTTGGGTCTTAGCTTGGTACTTTTTCTATTTAAACTGTATTGGTTAGAGTAACGGAGCGAAGAGAATGATGTATGACAGTTAAGCATATGATAAAAAGGTGTCTGCCTTGGAATAAGAGCCAATAATCACGGCACGCCTACCAAAAAAATATTTAGTACATCAACCTAATAACTTTTAAAATATTAATATTTTTTGCTCAGTTACTGTGATATTGCTGTTATTAGTCTAGTCAAATATAACAAAATATACAGGGTGTTTCAAAAAGATTGGTCATAAATTATACCACATATTCTTGGGTCAAAAATAGGTCGATTAAACCGTACTTATTTATATACAAAAGTGCACCCAAAAATAGTTACAGGGTGTATAAGATAAAAATTTAAATGAATTTTTTTAACGTTGCTCTTAAACCGTTTGGCATTTTTTCATGAAATTTTATATGACGTGTTAGAATACCATGACTAATAATACCGAGAAAAGGCAATATTTTTTTCTTGATTTTTATAGGGTTTTGGAGGGGGTCACCGCTCTTTTCTCCACTCAACTTTTTTGTAGTATAAAATTTAATTACAAATGAAACGCTACTGGAATGCAACATCCATTTGAAAACTTTTTTGTCTCTTAGTATTTGTTTGTAAAAAGTTTAGTTTAGACGATAGAGCCATTTGAAAAGACAATTTAAAAATATTCGTTGGAAATTCTACGTATGAAAAATATCAAAATCAAGTTTACAAACTAATGTCATCAAAAAAAAAAATTATTTAACAGGTGTTCAAAATTATATTCTCCTCCTGTATACACTTACTATATAGTTTTAACAATGAAAATCGAATTTTGATATTTTTGCATACGTATAATTAACATTGAATATTTTTAAGATGTCATTTTAAGTGGCTGTATCGTCTAAACCAAACATTTTACAAACAAATACTAAGAGACAAAAAAGTTTTCAAATAGATGTTGCAGTTTAGTGGCGTTCGATTTTTAATAACATTTTATATTACAAAAAGTTGAGTAGAGAAAGGGGCGGTGACACCCTCCAAAATCCTACAAAAATAAAAAAAATATATTGCCTCTACCTCGATTTTGTTAGTCATGGTATTCTAACACGGCATATAAAATTTCATGAGAAAATGTCAAACGGTTTAAAAGCAACGTTAAAAAAATTCATTTAAATTTTTATCTGTAACTATTTTTTGGTGCACTTTTGTATATAAGTAAGTACGGTTTATTCGACCTATTTTTGACCAAAGAATACGTGGCATAATTTATGACCAATCTTTTTGAAACACCCTGTATAAATATAATATACAGGGTGGCTCACGCTCAACGGGACGGAGCTTTATGGGAAAACGACCAAAGATATAAAAAATTCGTTTGGGAGGAATACGTAGGTTACAGACGGCTACAATTTAAAATTTGTTAGATGTATACAGGATGTCCCACATAAGAAAAAAAAAATTAGTTCATTAAAAATTATTCAAACAAGAGTAAACAATTAATTTCTGGAAGACTTTTTTTCCTTAAAAATTCAAATAAATCGAAAACTAATAATAATAGTAATAGGGAACCTTTAGTTAACTGACATTATTTTTGATGTAGTTTTTAATTCTAAAATAAAAAACAGGGTGTTCAATTAAAAATAATATAACTTTGTATATTTTCTCTTATGTGGGACATCCTGTATACATCTAACAAATTTTAAATTGTAGCCGTCTGTAACCTACGAATTCCTCCCAAACGAATTTTTTATATCTTTGGTTGTTTTCCCATAAAGCTCCGTCCCGTTGAGCGTGAGCCACCCTGTATAGTGATTTATTCAGAATAAACGAAATGTTCTACTTAGAAACATTTTTCGTCTTTGTTTATGGTACAATTTTAGGAGTCGGAATGGTTCCACGTGCCTAAGAGAGCATGCATATTTTTTATATTAATTTTTACTTTCCCCCAATTATACCACTCCCATTTTAAAATAGTATAATTGGGGGAAAGCATAAAATATATAAATGCCCTCTTAAGCATTGTACCATAAACAAAGATGGAAAATTTTCCTAGGTAGAAAATTTCGTTTATTTATAAGATAATGATAAATAATAGTTGAGTATAGGGTTGAAAGATCCCTCTTGGATTAAAAATTGACGTGTCATAGCAGTTCTCATATGTCTCTAAAATAAGGCTACAAAAGAATTGGTTTCCCGACTATGTAGGATAGAATTCTTTGGGCTAGAAAAACTTAAAAAACTTAATACATACAATTTTTTTTTTTTTTTTTCAAAAATATATAAATTAATATACAAATCAGAATCAGATTATTAAAATGATTGGGATAATATTTTGCATCAAATAATTTACCAGTTTGATTTTTTTTAGAGTGACGATGACCAGAAAACGGAAATTATCCGCAAAGCCTTCACCATGTTTGATACAGGCAAAACAGGATTCATCGAAACTATAAAAATCGCCACCATCTTGAACACAATAGGTCAACTTTTCGATGAAACGGCATTAAACGAATTAATTAGAAAGAATGACCCTGACAAAACTGGTCAAGTCAATTTTGACGGTTTCTTTGAAATTGTTTCCCCCTTCTTAGAGGAAGATCTTGATGAAGCGGAAACCCAACAAGAACTGAAAGAGGCTTTTAGGTAATTTTTACATGTTATTATTTCAGATTGTTGTAGTCTTACATCCATTTGCAAACAGTTCATTAAAATGTGTATAAATGTAATTAACTATTCATGATAAGTTTAAGAATGTGTGATGTGTCTAAATATCATGAGAAACAAATTACTAACCGCTTAAACATCTGTTAAAGTTTACAGCCTCAAATTTTAATGAATGTTTCTGCAACCAGCTTTGATTGTTTCAGTTTGTATCTTAGTAATTTTTTTGTTTCAGTTAATTAATGAGATTTTGTTACCTTTTAGGTTGTATGACAGAGAAGGAAACGGTTACATCACGACAGGAACGTTAAAGGAAATTTTAGCAGCTCTGGATGACAATCTTACAAGCAGAGACTTAGATGGAATCATTGCTGAAATTGATACTGATGGATCAGGAACTGTAGATTTTGATGGTAAACAAAAATCATATTTTACACACTGTGGTGATAAAGTAAGGAACAAAATTCATAATCGTGTTATTTAATGTTTTAAAGCAAAACGCTGACATGTCAATTATATTTTTTAATGTCATAAAATGACGTCATCATTGGTTTTTAAAATAACAACCTCATTTTTTGCTGTTTTTTGTTAGATGGTCCAACTACTTAAATGAGGGTGTAAAAAATTGAGACCCTAAATAACTATTTTTTTTGAGAAAATATCATACTTACCGTAAGAAATAAAAATGAAACCTTTATGGAAGACAATCATAATTAAACCTCAAAAACAAACAATATTTAGCGCAAACGTTCGAATTGCTCTTCTTCAACCATTTGGCACTGACCGACATGAGTGTAAACACTTTGTACACTTCGTTCAAGGACGTTAGGAGTAATATAATGTGCTCTACTTCAGCGCGAATTTTTTGACGTAAGTCGTCTAAATTATTTGGCCTATTAAACTATACTTTTAATTTTAAATAACCCCACAGAAAAAATCTAAGGGTGTTAAGTCTGGGAAACGCGGTAGCCACCCAATTTCTCCTCAACGTCTCATCCACCTTCCAGGAAATGTGGCCTCCAAGATATTGTCGGAAGTTTATTCCAAAGTTAGAAAGTGTCCCATCTTGTTGAAATCAAATAGGGTACATCTGATTCATGATTTTATGGAAACATTACTGCCAGAGATGACACTACATCAAACCGCAGAAAGTCCACATAACGGCTGCTGTAAGGTTTACTTAAAAAAAAATAAGGTCTTATTAAACGCCGTCCAATTATTCTAATCCAAACATTTAATTTCCCTTGATATTGACTATGAGAGTCCAGTGAGGATTTTCTCTTGACCAATACCTTCAATTGTGACGATGTAATGTTCCATTTAGGCAAAAAGTGGCTTAGTCAGAAAAGAGGGTAATATTTAAAAAATTGGCTAGTGGCGCAGCGATCTGGATTAACCTCGTTTAATTTGTGAATCAATTGAACTTTGTAAGGATGATTGTTCTCTTTCTTGAACAAATTCACTAGAAAAGAGTGGTCCACTTTGTTATTTAGAGTTAACTGCCTTGTAAGGATTTTTTTCAGCGTCAAATAACACATCTAATCTCGTTTACTCGTTTACTGGAGGTCGACCTTGCTGAGGCAAATCATGGTCGTTTCAATAAATTTGGCTACCAATTTACTTGCTGTGGATATTCCAATAGCCGGTCTATCAAGATGTTATTGGCTGAATAATTCACATGCTTCCTCATGTGTTCTTAGCTTCGCACCATATCCCAACCATTGTTAAAATTTCTATTCTTTCGCTATTAATTAAACGTGCCATTTTACAATCTCACTAAAATAAAGTGCTGTTTTTAAAAAGTTAAATTTAAACCATCAACATGATAACGATAATTTACACAAATAAGTTTTGTGTTTAACTCGCATCGTTCAGTGCCAAATGGTTGTCGGAGAACAATTTGAACATTTGCGCGAACTTTTGTTTGTTTTTTAGGTTTAATTAAGATTTTCTTTCATTAAATTATATTTTTCTTTCTTACGGTGTGTTATTTAAAAAAAATAGTTATTTAAGGTACCAAGTAGTTGGACCATTTAATAAAAAACAGCAAAATGGGGTTGCTATTAAAAAAAAAACAATGGTGACACCATTGTGCAGAAATACAAGACGTCAAGAGTAAAATATTTATATCATAAGGTGGCTAGTTAAAAAAAATTAACCTGCCCGAGCGTTTTGCTTGAAAACATTAAATAACGCAATTATGAATTTTGTTCCTTAATTTATCACCACACTGTATATATTAGTTTTAAATTTAAATAACTGATGGGACAACTCACACATATTACTACCAGATCTTTCTTAATTTCTTATTTCAAATAATTAAAATTCTGATTTAGACAAAAATAAGGTACAGCACAAGAGTCCATTTTAGGACAATTACGATTTATAATATTTATCAATATCGTTTGTAACTATAAATAACGTTAAATTTTTTACGGCACATATATTGTTACATAAGTTTTGGGGCTAAGTTTTCATCACTAACATTGAACCTTAATTAATCAAATCATATTTGCAAAAATATGTTGCTAGAAGTTTTTTAAATTAATTGACATTTCACATTTGGTCATAAGTTAGCACGATGCATGGATGGTGTACAAATTAAATATTCGAATTGAGTTGCCAAAACGATAAATTGTTAACATTTTTCTGGAGCGCAATACCTCCAAAGTAAGGGAATACCATCTGTATATGTAAGGAGAGGGTTGCCCCACAGTAATTAGATATCTCTAAACCCATTGTGCATCATCTTGGGGCCTCTCAGCTCCTCAAAAGCCCGCTAGTTGACAAGGCACCGAGAGGGAATGTTATGTTGAGAATGGGGTGTTAATACACTGCAACCTAAAAGATCTATTGTTCCCCCTTTGGTCGCCAATTTATCAAGGAAATGTCTCAATGCCTATAACGACCATTCCAATCCTATTTTCTCAAGGAAATGTAGGATTTGAAGTGGCTTCAAGTTAGGTAAATCTTCCTTTTCTATTTGATATCCTCCTAGATATAGTGCCCTTGGATTCTGGAGTGCTACACATTCAGTTAGGATATGAATGGAGGTTTCGTCCTTCTCCTCACAGAATCTGCACTCACTATCCTCTACTACTCTCAATTTACTTCGGTGTCCTTTTAGTCGGCAATGCCCGGTAAGGACCCCTGTTACAATACGTAGCCTGTTCTTGCTCAGGCAGATGCAGGCTTCCGATCTTTTCTAGTTATATTCACCCAGAAGAGATTGTTCCAATTATTGGTTCTTCTACTGCCCAATTCTTTTTTAATCTCTCCTAATATTAAGTTACTGCTGATACCGCGGAACGGCTCAGGTCCTATAAAGGGTGTTTGAGCCCCTTTTCTTGCAAGACTATCTGCAATCTCCTTACCCTGTACTCCGTTATGTCCCGGGACCCAAGTGAGAGTAACTCTATTTTTCTCGCCTAGCTCATTCAATTGTTCTAGGCATCTGTAGGCCATTTTTGGAGTGCTTGGTTCTCGGCCCATACACTCCTATTCCAGTTCCTTCTATGGTTTTGGAACCGTCCGTATACCACTGAATAGCACGTCTTTCGGTTGCAAGTGCGATGTATTCTTGGCTCCATTCTTTCTTGCAGCCCAGCGCTGCGGTTTTGAAGTTTTTCACAAAACTGTACTTCTTAAGCATTTTATCCTGGGACATGTCCCAGGTATCTTTAGTCCTGAAGCAAGTAGACTTCCGTCTGATTACTCCGTTCCTGATCATTCTATATCGTGTCCTTTTTGCCACATTCTCTATCATCAAATGTAGAGGAGTGAGGTTTAAGATCACCTCCATTGCGGCCGTAGGACAGGTTCTCATTGCACCAGTAATACAAACACAGGCTAGTCTTTGTACTTTTGAGATATTAGGTCTCGTAGTAGCTAAACTAGTTCTGTTACTCCAGGCTATAGCCCCGTAAGTAATGATTGGTCTCACTATTGCAGTATACATCAATCGCAGTATGTTTGGGTTACATCCCATCGTTTACCTGCAATGTTTCTGCATACCATTGGGGCTTTTGTGGCCTTATTTACTACTTCCTTCTCATGTGTGTTCCAGAGAAGTTTGTTGTCCAGGGTTAGGCCTAGATATTTGACTTCATTTTTTCATTCTATATCTATCCCGTCTAATTTAACGGTTTTGAGATTAAGTTGTCTTTTCCTTGAAAAGGTTACTAGTGTTGTTTTTGTAGTGTTTATACTAAGTCCCACTTCACGGCACCATCTTTTGGTATGTTCTAGTCCTCGTTGGACTATATTACACAGGATATTACTAAACTTGCCACTAGCAAATATGACTATGTCATCGGCATAACCTTGACAGGGTATGCCGAGGTCAGTCAATCTGCATAGAAGTTCGTCTACGATTAGGCTCCACATTAGTGGGGATAGAACTCCTCCTTGTGGACATTTTCTGGTTGTGCAGATGGAGATGTGTCCTGCCCTATCTGTGTCTCTGCAGTTCTCGTAGATAACAGCTGAGCCATCCATCTGGATGTGATGTTATCTACTCCTCTGTATGCAAGTGTTCTCTTTACAGATTCGTGTGGCGTGTTGTCAAAAGCTCCTTCTATGTCTAGGAAGGCACATACGACCGTTTCTTTGCTTGTCAGTGTATCCTGGATTACGCCAGTCAACTGTACCAGGGCAGTTTCTGTAGATCTTCCTGCTCGGTACGCGTGTTGGCTGTGGTGGAGTGGCACCCTCTCCAGGACTTCCGTTCTGATATAATTATCAACAGCCTTCTTCATTGTTTTTAATACAAAGGATGTGAGGCTGATTGGTCGAAACAATTTAGGATGTGTGGTATCCTTTTTCCCTACTTTTGGAATAAAGGTGATTCTGGCCCTTCTCCATGCTTTTGGTATATATTCCAGCTCCAGACTACTCCAGGATAGCCGGATTATGTGTGGTAGTAATTTCTCCTGTGCCTGCTTAAGCAGGGCAGTAAATATTCCATCCACACCTGGAGACTTAAACGGTTTAAAAGTGTTTACGGTCTACTTTAACCGATTTCTGCTGCATATGTGTTTGGCCACTACAGCGGCCTCTCTTGGGGGCCTGATTACCTTAGTTGTGTCTCTTATTAGAAAAGGTGTGCTTCCAGGAAAGTGAGTTTCGAGTAAGAGGCGAGCTCTTTCCTCCTCACTCTCCGTAAAGCTCTCATTTGGTTTCTTTAATGCCATAACTGTATCAACTCTCCCTTTTGCCAGGGTCCTGTGCAGTCTCGCTGCCGCAGGTGTAGAGTTAATATCATCGCAGAATTTTCTAAAGCTGTTACATTTAGCTTTCCTGATTTCTTTGTTGAAGGTAGTAAGCGCCTCGGTGTAGCTCTGCCAATCA